>OY728148.1:468952609-469167609 GCA_963277665.1 Viscum album
AGTCAGTCGAGAGCCGATACCAACTACCCGGCCCTTCTCAAAGGCATACTGGGTGGCCTGCATCCATGCCGCCTCATCAAACTGACGGGCAATGGTCTGATCTGATGACTCGGCCTGACTCTCAGGCCGGGCCTGTGACGCTGTGGCCTCATATGACTCCTATAGTTCCAATTTAAAATTAAAATTGTGAATATATTATATGCAGTTAATTTTTAAACTTGAAAACAAATAATACTGACCACGATGTGATGTTGACGATCACCTCTGAGCTCCCCAGTAGTAGTATCACTATACATCCTCTGATATACGTCGTACTCTGTAATATCGGGGTGCTCGACAGCCTATAAGAATAAAAATAAACTGTTAATATTTATAGTTATATAAAATATTTATAAATAATGTACGTACCAGATGCTGTCTATGAGTACTGAAAGAACGACTCCCAGCTCGATGAGTCACCTCCTGTCTCCCCCGATTCTGCCTCCCCACCGATGATCTCCTCTGAAAGGCACCACTCAACTAGTGCGCACATAATCCATCCCATACATGGGATGAAATATACTCTGGTCGGTGTGATCTACATGACTCCTCAAAATCTGACACTCCTACTTTCTTCATCGCAGCTTTTCTTAAATTGTGCAAAAACTGACGAAGGCGATCACGCATGGCCACCTCCCATGCCTCGTGGATGGCGTCATGCATGGTATCCTCGATCGGATACCATAAACCCTACAAATAAATCAAAATATCAAGTTAGAAATGAAATAATTTTCAAAATAAAAATTATTTATTTACGTACGTACCAACCAATGGCCGAACATGGCCTGCTGCACATCAATGGGAATCTGCTCCCATGTGGTCCACGGATGAGAGAAATAGTTGCACAAAATAGCGCTGCCCTGTCTGACTTCTATATGTGGAAAACTGAAAAAATAATAAACATTTATTATGTGAATAGATTAGTGAAATCTTAGTCAAATCCACAGGTTATCACACCTCCGTGTGCGTGGATCAAACCCAAGACGTGGACGTCGCTCGGGGACGGGGTCAGGAATCATCAATCGTGAAAGACCGCGCCCCCTCCGCGTACTCCCTGGATCGCCTGCAGGCTGAGGGTCATCTGTCAGCAACGCATCCGCATCGAAAGTCATGTCAGCATCCGCCAACTCACGAAATGTGGCCTCATCCATCTGAAACAGAAAATGTTAATTTTAGCAAATAATTGATAATTACTATTATATATACATATATACATATATACATATTATGATTGTATATAAATACCATGGAATGCTATCAGTGTTCATCTTCTTCATCATCTTCATATATGTCAATGTCATCTTCATATTCCTCCTCAACATCATCGATATCCATTCGATTTATAGTTGCTTTATCTCTTACCATTTCAAATTCATATGTGACATCATTAACATCATCGTCATCACCGACTCTTAAATATGGGGTGTCATCATCGATACTCATGTATCTTTGTAAAAAAGATTGATTTTGAGTACTCTCTTGAAAAACTTCAATTCTTTGCACATCAGTGAAAGCACATTCACTTTGACTAAACTGATTGTCTCGAATTTTGATTTTTATTATACTCCACCAATCAGTCAAGTCTCTTGATGTTGCATAGTACTTTACATAAAAAACTTGATATTCCTGTTGAGCCAATAAGAATGGTTCATTGACTGCGAGAACACTTTTACATTTAATATCGATGATTCCATGAGTCGGATGAACACGCACGCCTCTCTCTGTATCCAACCACCGACATTTGAACATGGTTATGTAATGTTGTCCAAGATAACAGAGTTCAATGATTTCATCAAGTATGCCATAAAAGTCAACTTCATTTTCTCGATGATGAGATCCTCTCAAGCTAACTCCACTATTCATTGTTTTTTTCGATTCCCCATATGCATGTGTGTGGAATCGAAATCCATTCACCACATATGCATTATAAGTTTTAACAAGTTTGGGAGGTGGGTTACTCAATACACACAGCCGTTTGTCAATTTTATCAGCATGTCGAGACACCTGAAAATTTGTGAAATAATTATCAATATAGTGAACTATACATTGAATGAGTTGCTAAAAGATAAAGAATTTATGTTACCAGTTTTTGAAACCACTGAGAGAAATTTTTCAGTCGACATTCTTCGAGAGAAGCTGCTGTAATTTGTGGAATTTGTTTCTTGATATGATTATCATACAACCTATAAAAACCAAAGTTATTTACTGTAACATAAATGATAGAATAAGTGATATAAACACTTACAGTACAACTGATGTTATCTCTTCACAGTTGAGCAGAACATACGTATGAGCTCTCTGATGTTCATCATCTGAAAGCCAGCGTTCATAAACTCCACCAAAACCAAGCTCTGACTGGTTGAAAATAGATAATTGATTGTCAATTTCATCAATATTCCTCTTGTTCCGTCCCATTCGGTTGTGTTTTGAAGGATACTCAGATTCAAAATAATGGGAGAAGAAAAAAGATATTTCCTCTTGCAAATAAGCTTCTGCAATAGATCCTTCAACAGATGCTTTGTTACGTACTTTTCTTTTCAATTTTTGCATGCAACTTTCAAATGGGTACATCCATCGAAACTGTACCGGACCTCCAAATTTGGCTTCATATGGAAAATGTAACATCAAATGTTCCATTGAGTCGAAGAAAGACGGCGGAAATATTTTTTCCAGTTTACATATAATTACAACAACATCTTTTTCAAGTTTTCCTAGAGCATCATAATCTGTCGTAGCCGCACAAATTTCCCGAAAAAAATGAGGCATGTCTGTTATGGAATCCCAAATCACAGAATTCAACAGACCTCTTAATCCAATGGGTAGAAGTCTCTCCATTATAACATGACAATCATGACTTTTTAATCCAGTAATATGACCATTCTTTACACATCTACCCAAATTAGAAGCACAGCCATCTGGAAGTCTCAAATCTGCAATGCACTGACAAAATAATAAACGGTTTTCTTTAGACAGTGTATAAGCTGCTTTTGGTTTCAGTAACCTTTCTGTTCTGACATTCTCAAATAGTTCCAATTCTGGACGCCTGCAAATTTGGGCAAGATCTAAACGTGCATTTACATTGTCTTTTCTCTTTCCTGGCATATCCAAAACTCTATGAAACAAATTATCAAAACAGTTCTTCTCAATATGCATGACATCTAACATGTGTCGGACCAACAGATCATACCAATATGGCAAATCCCAAAATATGCTACGTTTAATCCAATTGTGTTCTTTCCCAAAACCAGAAATTTTCTATTGATTTATTGTGGGACTAAAAGTGATGGGAGGTAATGAAAATACAATTGATTTTAACTCCGAACCTGATAGTATTTTTTGAGGTCCATCCCTTTCAACTGTTCCTTTTCTGAAATGAGATTTGTTTCTGCGAAAAGGATGATCAGCTGGAAGAAATCTGCGATGACAGTCAAAATAACAAGGTTTCTTTCCATGAATGAGCATAAATGCTTTGTTCTCTCCCATACAGTAAGGACATGATTTCTGACCATGTGTACTCCAGCCAGATAACATCCCATAAGCCGGGAAGTCACTTATTGTCCACATCAATGCTGCTCTCAGTATGAAATTCTGTTTTGTTGCAACATCATATTTACTGACACCAGTACTCCACAATAAATTTAATTCATCAATCAATGGATTCAAATAAACATCAATATTTTTCTTCGGATGTCCTGGAATTAGTAAAGTCAAAAAGATATATGGCTCCTTCATAAACATCCATGGAGGTAAATTGTACGGAGTTAAAAAAACAGGCCAACATGAATATTGACTACCATAAGATCCAAACGGACAGAAACCATCAGTGGAAAGGCCCAGTCGAACATTTCTAGCTTCTAAAGAAAAGGATGGATGCACTCTATCAAAATGTTTCCATGAATCACCATCGGCTGGATGATTCAAGCTTTTATCGGTTGAAATATTCTCTTTATGCCATGACATCATTGTCGCTGTATTCTTAGACATGAATAAACGTTGAAGTCTGGATGTAAGCGGAAAATATCTCAACTGTTTTACAGGAATCAAACCAGACTTCCCGTGTTGTCCTTCTTTATATCTCAGTTGCCCATATGTAGGACAACTATCCAACGACTCATTTTCCCCAGAATATAAAATGCAGTCATTTGAACATGCATGAATCTTCTGACAAGTAAGTCCCAAATTTCGAACCAGCCTCTTACTCTCATAGTAATTTGAAGGTAAAACATTTCCTTCGGGTAACAGTGTTTTCAGCAAAGAAAATATCTGGTCAAAACAGGTGTTTGACATTCCGTTATCTGATTTGATAGCTATAAATTTTGCAACTGCTTCTAATTTGCTCATCTTGCAGCCAGGATATAATGCATCCTCAGCAGATTTCAACAACTCATAAAATTCAGACGGTGCCAACTCAGGATTTGAAGCTATATCAGCCGGAGTTTCTGTATGTTGAACAGATGAACCTGCAACATCATGTACTAAATCTTGAAACCGGGATGGATCCGGAATCAAGTTGGTATCACCTGCTCTGGAACCGCGTTCACCGTGTTGATACCAAAAAACATAATCTGGTTGAAAACCAAAACGCAAGAGATGTTCTCCCACTTTGTCAAACGTGTCAAACGTTCTCAATGCACATTTTCTACAAAGGCATTTTATTTTTCCTTCTGAAACAAATTCTGAATTTGATTCCGCAAATGATAAAAAAGTCTCCACACCCTCAACATATACTGGATTTAAACCAGAACCGTTTGGATTTCTACGTTGATTTATCCATATGCGGTCACCTAATAATGATTGTTGACGACCTCGTTGTTCCATATTTCTCTATAAAATATAAAATCATTACTAGTTTTGAATAATTTTTTAGAAAAAACACTCAAGTAAAGATTGAATATATTGAGAATAAAGCAAAACATGTTACAAATATTGATAATTTTAATATTATATTGATTTTTTTTATTTTAATAATACTAATATAATTTTTCATAAACATTAATTATATAATAATAACATTATTACATTATTAGTATATTTTATTATTAATATTAAAATAACATAATTTTTTATATTATATACAATTCTCCTTTCATCTGTGTGTTTAACATTCTGTCTCCACATGTAATATTTTCATTCACTTTCACCTCTCCATTAGCGAGTAGGTTTATAATTATGAAAAAGAATGCGAATATTACATGTGGAGACAGAAAACACACAAATGAAAAGAGAATTGTATATAATATAGAAAATTATATTATTTTAATATTAATAATAAAATATACAAATAATGTACTAATTATTGGTAATTATTACTAATTATTACCAATTATTGGTAATTATTAATAATTATTACTAATTATTGGTAGTTTTTACTAATTATTACTAATTATTGGTAATTATTAGTAATTATTGGTAATTATTACTAATTATTACTAATTATTACTAATTACTGGTAATTATTACTAATTACAGGTAATTATTCCTAATTATTACTAATTGTTACTATTTATTACTAATTATTACTAATTATTACTATTTACCGGTAATTATTCCTAATTATTGGTAATTATTACTAATTATTGGTAATTATTACTAATTATTGGTAATTATTACTAATTATTGGTAATTATTACTAATTGTTACTATTTATTACTAATTATTACTATTTATTACTATTTACCGGTAATTATTCCTAATTATTGGTAATTATTACTAATTATTGGTAATTATTACTAATTATTGGTAATTATTACTAATTATTGGTAATTATTACTAATTATTAGTAATTAATACTAATTATTGGTAATTATTGATAATTATTGTTAATTATTGGTAATTATTGTTAATTATTGGTAATTATTACTAATTATTGGTAATTATTACTAATTATTGGTAATTATTACTAATTATTGGTAATTATTATTAATTATTGGTAATTATTACTAATTATTGGTAATTAATACTAATTATTGATAATTAATACTAATTATTACTAATTATTGTTAATTATTACTAATTATTACTAATTATTGGTAATTATTGTTAATTATTACTAATTATTTGTAATTATCCCTAATTATTGGTAATTATTACGAATTATTGGTAATTATTACTAATTATTACTAATTATTACTAATTATTGGTAATTATTACTAATTATTGGTAATTATTACTAATTATTGGTAATTATTCCTAATTATTGGTAATTATTACTAATTATTGGTAATTATTACTAATTATTCCAAATTATTGGTAATTATTAATAATTATTGGTAATTATTACTAATTATTACTAATTATTGGTAATTATTACAAATTATTGCTAATTAATACTAATTATTGGTAATTAATACTAATTATTGGTAATTAATACTAATTATTGGTAATTAGTACTAATTATTGGTAATTAATACTAACTATTACTAATTATTGGTAATTACTGGTAATTATTACTAATTACTGGTAATTATTACTAATTACTGGTAATTATTACTAATTACTGGTAATTATTACTAATTACTGGTAATTATTACTAATTACTGGTAATTATTACTAATTACTGGTAATTATTACTAATTACTGGTAATTATTACTAATTACTGGTAATTATTACTAATTATTACTAATTATTACTAATTATTACTAATTATTACTAATTACTTGTAATTATTACTAATTACTGGTAATTATTCCTAATTATTACTAATTATTACTATTTATTACTATTTACCGGTAATTATGTAAAGACCTGTAAAATTCAAGGGAAATTTTTTCTTAATTTTCTTTGGAATTTTACAAGAGCGCGGTTTCTGACGGCACCTGATTCCGATGCCCGGTGTGCCCGGAATCAATTTCCGAAGTTTGGCTCGGGTACGTTCAGTGAACGAACGAGCGGGAATTCCTAACTTTTGATCCGGTGCTCGGAATTGAAATCTGAGGGCACCGATGAACTCGCAGCGCCGATATTCGCTTAAGGTGACCTTTTCGGAAGTTGCGTTTATTGCGGGACGAAAGTAAATTTTTGGGAGAATTATAAAAAGTTTAATAAAAATGTGGAACACATTTTATTTTATTTTTATGTTAGTTAACTTCTCCCAAAGGGAGTTAAAGGTGGGACTCACATCCACTTAACCTCTCTTGGGAGGATTAAGTGTGGTGGGGCCCACACGAAACCCAACTTTTCAACTTCTCTCAAAACTCCCTTTAACCCCTCTTTAAATGTTTTGAAAACTTAGCTTATTAATTAGGTTGAGTTGTTTAAACTTTTTCAAACCTTTGAAATTCAAAAAGTTTTGGTTGAGTTAATAAAATAAGATCTTAGCTTATTTTGTTTGGTTAGATTTGTTTAGCCATCTTGAGAGGTTTGAGAGCTTTTCTTTCTTCTTCAAGCTTTGACGAAGAACGCTCAAGCTTTGACGAAGAACGCTCAAGCTCCGACGAAGAACGTCGCTCCTCTCTTCTTCGTCTTCCGTGTCAACGAAAGGGAACGCCGCTTCCTCCTCGGACTTTCTTCGTCGGCTTACGAAGATTCGCCAACGACGTACCTCTTCGGACGTACCTCCTCGTCATCGGATTTGACGAACATTTACCGCGACGCCCGACCTCCGCGACGTTGTCTTCCGCGGGTCGTTGACAATCTTCGAGCTTGAACCCAAGGTAGGGGTTGTTGTTAATTGTTTATTTATTTATTCTTGTTCGTGGTTCTGGCATGACTAACGTGAGGATATTTAAATATGTGTTATCATTTAACGTGAGGGGGCCGGACCGCATGAACACGGCGGAACCCCCTCCTTTGTTCTTGATAATTTATCCTGCGGTTGAAACAAGATGGTGTGGTGCCGTCGCACCACGCGGATATTCGCACGATTATATTGCGCGGCGCCGTCGCGCCGCGCCATGGGAGGATTATGAAGAACGCGACGCCGTCGCGCCGCGTAGAAGGGAATCAAAGGCGCGGCGGAGGGGCGCGGTGCTGTCGCACCGCGCCGGACGACAAACAGCGCGGCCGGTTCCGGGCCGCGGTGAGACGGGAAGACCGGCGGCACGCCGGGCCGCCGGCGTCGGAATCCGGAAGGGGACCGGCTTGCCGGTCCCGTTGGAGAAAAACCGGCCGGCCAGGTGGCCGGCCGGAAGGTCAAAGGCCGGGGGAATTTATTCCCCCGGCCAGCACTAAAACCCCCCCTCATTTATAAGGGGGGCGGTTTCCTTGAGGGGGGCAGGCGGCCCCCCGGTTCTCTTCAAAGCAGGCCCCCACGAGGGGGGGGCCGGTCTCCAAAAGGCGAGGCTCTTAAGCCGCGCCGCCAGCTGGAAGCGGGGGCTTAGCCCCCCACGCGTGACATCAGCGGCGCCAGGCCGCGCCGGACCGTGCCGCCGCGCCGGGTCGGGTCGGGTCGACCCGGTTCGGGCCGACCCAGGGGGGGCGGGCCGGGTCGGCCCGGACCCGGACCCCCCGTTTTCGAGACGGATTCGGTCTTTTGGCCAAAACTTGAGCCACGGACCTCCGATTGACGAACCGTCTGCGGCAACGCGATCCTTGGATCGAGACGGTCGTTTCGGTTTATCGCACTCAAAGTTTCGGAATACTTTGAGTTCGGCCGGGTTGGTTCGTTCACGAAACCAACCGGGCCTTCGGAGCGGAAACGCTCATATCTTGAGCTACGGACGTCCGATTGACGTGCCGTCAACTTTGTTGTGTTCCTATTAGTGAGACGGATCTTTTGGCATACTCCGCCCGAGGTTTGGACGCAGGTGGAGTACGGTCAGGTTGGTTTTGCCTTAAAAACCAACCGGGCCCCTAGGACGAAAAAGCCAATAACTCTCAGACCGGGCGTCCGATCGACGCGCCGTCTGTTGCTTTAAGTTCCTGTTGACGATACGGAACTTTTGGATACATCAACTCTGGACTTTGTGACAGTTGATGTATCAGCCTCTCGGCTCGTGGAGCGGATCCTCCTGTACGAGCTTGCTGTGTGCGAGAACCCTAGTGCTGGCTGCGACTGTGACTACTACTGCTACTGTGACTGCGACGACTACAGCACTCAGCGATCCTACGTGGATCAGTGCTACAGGTCCTGTGTGGGCCCGATCTTGTGTGGATTCGACGACGACGACTACAGCACTCAGCGATCCTACGTGGATCAGTGCTACAGGTCCTGTGTGGGCCCGATCCTGTGTGGGTCCGATCCTGTGTGGGTCTTTGCGCTCAGCGGTCCTGTGTGAACCAGCGCCTACAGGTCCTATGTGGGCCCGATCCTGTGTGGGTCTTTTGTGGGGGTTAGTTACCTATCGATCCTTCGTGGGTCCAACGACTTAGATGGATCAGAGATCATCTTTATCGTCCTTGAAGAAGTATACCTGTGTGAGCTGAATCCTGTTGCATTTCCTGTGTGGATTGTGTTGTGTTATCCTGTGTGGATTACGTTTTGCTTTCTTGTGTGGAATACGTTTACTTTCCTGTGTGGACTGAGTTGTACTTGGGCTCGGAGGTTGGAGCATATTTGAAATTGATGACTTAGGTATATATGTATGGGCATATACCTAAGTAGTGTCGGTTGTTACTTCGTGATTGTACCTTTCTTCGTGGTTTATCCTTTGTGGATTTGAGAGACCTTCAGGGGTCTCGGGGTCCCTACTGAGTAGCTTATACTCACCCCTGCACGGGCTTTGCCCGCACTACGTTGTGTTGGTTGCAGACGACGGACAGCGTTGATCTTAGCTGAGGCTTGCAGAGCAGGACGGTACCTGGAGGTGGACCACTGGGCGGGACGTGCTCGGAGTGGACGGCGGGACCCGTGGAGCAGTGGAGCTATCTGTACCCACCCTTCAGGTGGGATTTCCAGTGGACAGCTCGGTGTAGCGGCTTTTACTTTTCAGTTGCTGTTTTCCCTTTCGAGTTGTACTTTACTTTCAGTTTGGGTTTGTATACTGGCCCATTTACTTTTCCGCACTTTCAGTTGTACTCTGCTTTTGCTTAGAGTTTACTTTCCGCTTGCTTACTCTGTGGTGATTGTTTACTTTACAAAGGCAATGCCTTCCCTTTTTACCGGGATTTACGCCTTGGTGCTAGTCGCCAGCCCCTGGCCTATGGAAGGCGGGCTTGGGGTAGTCACGGCACGGACCCCGAGGGCGGGTCGTGACAAATTGGTATCAGAGGAGTTCGGTTCTACCGCGAACTCTGATCTTTTCTATGTGAAGCAATAATGTTTAGCGTATTGAGTATGGTTATCAGTCCAGGGAGTCCAGTGTTGGTGCGGCGGCCGACGTATCCGTACACCAGGACCCTGACTTCTGATTTCCGACTTAATGCACGAAAACATTGATTGCATGTGTGTTTCAAAGTTTTCTTTGTGATTTCTTTGTGTCAGCTCACTAGGTATACTGTTTGACCGTGGTGCACCTGTTTCCTATTCAGGATGGCCCCACGATGGCAGCCAGCTAGGGTTCCGAGAGTCGAGTGTGACGACAGCCCACCGAGCGACGAGGCTTCGGTGCAGGGCACTTTGTCAGCAGTGGCACCGGCGGTAGCTCTACCCGCCGAGCCACCAATGCTTCCAGCACCAGCCGCTGACGACGCACGTCGCCTTGGCGCACTGCATGAGTTTCAGCGCCAGCGACCACCCAGGTTTCGCGGGGAGACGGATCCCCAGGCAGTAGAGGACTGGCTAGAGGCAGTGGTACGTGTGTTTAGGCTAGTGAGGACACCAGCAGACCTCATGGTGATCCTCGCTGCGAGCCTACTACACGCAGCAGCAGGACGATGGTGGAGCTTGATGCTCCAGGTGCACGATGAGGCATCTCTTCTATGGACGGACTTTGAGAGCCTCTTCCGCTCGGAGTTCGTCCCAGCCACCCTTCGTGCGGTGCGTATCCAGGAGCTTCTTCAGCTGCGGCAGGGCAGCATGACGGTCGCTCAGTACTCGGCGAGATTTACTGATCTCTCGTGCTACTCGACCGACATGGTACGGGACCCATTCTTCTGGTCCCGGACCTTCGAGCAGGGTTTGAGACACGAGATCAGGGCATCGTTGATCTCCCTAAGCATACCGACTCAGACAGGAGTACTGGAGCGGGCCCTTCTGATCGAGAGCTTCCTTGCTGAGTCTACACCAGCGCAGCGACCCACCGCAGGGCGGCACGTGGCAGAGTCATATGCAGCAGGCAGTCGACGGATGACTCAGGGGTCCAGACAGACCAGACCTTCGGGCAGACGACCTCAGGGCACTGGCTCAGCAGTGCAGGGCACACAGCGCGGAGCCAGTCTTTCGAGTGGAATACAGTGCTATGCATGCGGCGGGCAAGGCCACATGGCTCGTGACTTCCCGACCTGCCATGTAGAGGAGCAGCAGACGATTGAGGAACCACCTAGGCAGAGGCAGAGGTTCGACCGTGGCGGTCCGCAGGGAGGAGGTAGACGAGGCAGAGGAGCTGGCCGAGCAGCAGGTGGTGGGAGACGTTTTGAGGCTCTACCACCACCACTACCAGGAGGTCCACCCCGACCTCAGGGGAGAGCACAGCTTCAGGCAGCTGAATCTTACGATCATGGAGCTCCGGAAGCGGGTGGACTAGTGCGGGACTAGCTCCAGGCATAGAGGCCTTTGCCCATAATGCCTCTAGCTTCGTAGTTTGTGTTGCTTTGTGACCTTGTTCTTTAAGTTGAAGTAATAAAAGACACCTGCCTTGGTGACTTTTGTTTTCTTGTCTTTTGTTTTTACTAAGAGGTGCTGGTTAAAAACTGTTGACTTGACCCTCACTTGCGAGATTCGTACTGGAGGAAACCCAGTGACCACACACTGATGCCGACAGTGTGACTCAACCCTTATAGGCGAGAGTAACGGTTGGATCTCTTGGTAGCAGCGTCGAGGCCTTACGACGTCATCCATGCCATGAATTAACTAATCATGACGGGATTGACTGTTTTAGGCAAGGAACGTGGTTCATCCAGGGGATGAGACCGGATTTCACTTTTCGGCAAAGGAGAAATCTTTGCAGCTAGTCTCTTTGCAGATATCCTTCGTGGATAGAGATGGAGCAGCCTTCCTCCAGTCTCTCACAGTCACCCCTCCTCTACTACAGCAGGTCAGAGAGGCACAGCGTGAGGATGCTGACTGTGAGACACGGCGTGCACAGATATCCTCGGGACAGACACCTGATGGTTTCTCCCTTGGAGCAGAGTACGACATCCTTTTCAGAGGACGTACCATGGTACCAGTCGCTTTGCGAGAAGGAGGTGTTGAGAGAGTTTTACACTTCTCCTTTGGCGGTATATCCTGGAGTGGCGAAGATGTACCAGGATCTCAGACGACAGCACTGGTGGCTGGGCATGAAGAAGGCTGTAGCAGAGTTCGTTTCTCGATGCCTCGCCTGCCAACAGGTGAAGGCAGAGCATCAGGTACCAGCAGGCTTGGTACAACCCTTGGAGGTTCCGGAGTGGAAGTGGGACGGCATATCTATGGACTTCATGACTGGACTTCCACGCACTTCTAGAGGTCACGACTCCATCTGGGTGATTGTTGACCGACTCACCAAGTCGGCACACTTCTTACCCATTAGAGAGCAGGGCTCAGTGGAGAGCTTGGGACGTCTCTACGTTCAGGAGATTGTGCGGCTCCACTGTGTACCATCATCTATCGTCTCTGATCGAGATGCTCGCTTTACTTCCCGGCTTTGGAAGTGGTTACAGGAGGCGTTCGAGACGAAGCTACGTCTGAGCACAACCTTTCACCCTCAGACGGATGGTCAGATGGAGAGGACCATTCAGACTCTCGAGGACATGCTCCGCGCATGTGTCCTCGACTTTGGTCGTAGCTGGGAGGACCACCTACCCTTGGTGGAGTTTGCGTACAACAACAGCTACCTCTCCACCATCGGGATGGCACCTTATGAGGCGTTGTACGACCGACCTTGTAGATCTCCTTTGTGCTGGACAGACCCTGGGGAGTCAGCACTTGTGGGACCGGAGATGGTCCAGGCCACGACAGAGAAGGTCCAGGTCATCTAGGAGCGGATGAGGACAGCACAGAGCCGGCAAAAGTCATACGCTGACAGGAGGCGGAGGCCACTAGAGTTTGAGGATGGCGACCACGTCTTCTTGCGGGTCTCACCTTGACGTGGTATTCGGAGATTTGTCCGAGGTGGCAAGTTATCTCTGCGCTTCATCGGACCTTTCCAGGTCCTCAGCAGGATTGGCGAGGTGGCTTATCGCCTGGCTCTGCCACCTCAGTTGCACCGGGTGCACGACGTCTTCCACGTATCTCAGCTGAGGAGATACGTGCACGACCCGACGCACATCATTGACCATGGGGAGCTTGACGTTGACGATGGGGCGACTTTTATGGAGGTCCCGGTGGAGATAGAGGATTGAAAGGAGCGGGTCCTGCATGGGCGATCGATTCCTCTTGTGCGCATCATATGGCAGCACGGGAATCTCCAGGAGAGCACATGGGAGCGGGAGGCTCAGATGCGTGCTCAGTACCCTCATTTGTTTCCCTAGTTTTTGATGTATCTTTACGGGGACGTAAAGCCCTGAGGTGGGAGTAATGTAAAGACCCGTAAAATTCAAGGGAAATTTTTTCTTCATTTTCTTTGGAATTTTACAAGAGCGCGGTTTCTGACGGCACCTGATTCCGAGGCCCGGTGTGCCCGGAATCAATTTCCGAAGTTTGGCTCGGGTACGTTCAGTGAACGAACGAGCGGGAATTCCTAACTTTTGATCCGGTGCTCGGAATTGAAATCTGAGGGCACCGATGAACTCGCAGCGCCGATATTCGTTTAAGGAGACCTTTTTGGAAGTTGCGTTTATTGCGGGACGAAAGTTAATTTTTGGGAGAATTATAAAAAGTTTAATAAAAATGTGGAACACATTTTATTTTATTTTTATGTTAGTTAACTTCTCCCAAAGGGAGTTAAAGGTGGGACTCACATCCACTTAACCTCCCTTGGGAGGATTAAGTGTGGTGGGGCCCACACGAAACCCAACTTTTCAACTTCTCTCAAAACTCCCTTTAACCCCTCTTTAAATGTTTTGACAACTTAGCTTATTAATTAGGTTGAGTTGTTTAAACTTTTTCAAACCTTTGAAATTCAAAAAGGTTTGGTTGAGTTAATAAAATAAGCTCTTAGCTTATTTTGTTTGGTTAGATTTGTTTAGCCATCTTGAGAGGTTTGAGAGCTTTTCTTTCTTCTTCAATCTTTGACGAAGAACGCTCAAGCTTTGACGAAGAACGCTCAAGCTCCGACGAAGAACGCCGCTCCTCTCTTCTTCGTCTTCCGTGTCAACGAAAGGGAACGCCGCTTCCTCCTCGGACTTTCTTCGTCGGCTTACGAAGATTCGCCAACGACGTACCTCTTCGGACGTACCTCCTCGTCATCGGATTTGACGAACGTTTACCGCGACGCCCGACCTCCGCGACGTTGTCTTCCGCGGGTCGTTGACAATCTTCGAGCATGAACCCAAGGTAGGGGTTGTTGTTAATTGTTTATTTATTTATTCTTGTTCGTGGTTCTGGCATGACTAATGTGAGGATATTTAAATATGTGTTATCATTTAACGTGAGGGGGCCGGACCGCATGAACCCGGCGGAACCCCCTCCTTTGTTCTTGATAATTTATCCTGCGGTTGAAACAAGATGGTGTGGTGCCGTCGCACCACGCGGATATTCGCACGATTATATTGCGCGGCGCCGTCGCGCCGCGCCATGGGAGGATTATCAAGAACTCGACGCCATCGCGCCGCGTCGAAGGGAATCAAAGGCGCGGCGGAGGGGCGCGGTGCCGTCGCACCGCGCCGGATGACGAACACCGCGGCCGGTTCCGGGCCGCGGTGAGACGGGAAGACCGGCGGCACGCTGGGCCGCCGGTGTCGGAATTTGGAAGGGGACCGGCTTGCCGGTCCCGTTGGAGAAAAACCGGTCGGCCAGGTGGCCGGCCGGAAGGTCAAAGGCCGGGGGAATTTATTCCCCCGGCCAGCACTAAAACCCCCCCTCATTTATAAGGGGGGGCGGTTTCCTTGAGGGGGGCAGGCGGCCCCCCGGTTCTCTTCAAAGCAGGCCCCCACGAGGGGGGGCCGGTCTCCAAAAGGCGAGGCTCTTAAGTCGCGCCGCCAGCTGGAAGCGGGGGCTTAGCCCCCCGCGCGTGACATCAGCGGCGACAGGCCGCGCCGGACCGCGCCGCCGCGCCGGGTCGGGTCGACCCAGGGGGGGCGGGCCGGGTCGGCCCGGACCCGGACCCCCCGTTTTCGAGACGGATTCGGTCTTTTGGCCAAAACTTGAGCCACGGACCTTCGATTGACGAACCGTCTGCGGCAACGCGATCCTTGGATCGAGACGGTCGTTTCGTTTTATCTCACTCAAAGTTTCGGAATACTTTGAGTTCGGCCGGGTTGGTTCGTTCACGAAACCAACCGGGCCTTCGGAGCGGAAACGCTCATATCTTGAGCTACGGACGTCCGATTGACGTGCCGTCAACTTTGTTGTGTTCCTCTTAGTGAGACAGATCTTTTGGCATACTCCGCCCAAGGTTTGGACGCATGTGGAGTACGGTTAGGTTGGTTTTGCCTTAGAAACCAACCGGGCCCCTGGGACGAAAAAGCCAATAACTCTCAGACCGGGCGTCCGATCGACGCGCCGTCTGTTGCTTTAAGTTCCTGTTGACGATACGGAACTTTTGGATACATCAACTCGGGACTTTGTGACAGTTGATGTATCTGCCTCTCGGCTCGTGGAGCGGATCCTCCAGTACGAGCTTGCTGTGTGCGGGAACCCTAGTGCTGGCTGCGACTGTGACTACTACTGCTACTGTGACTGCGATGACTACAGCACTCAGCGATCCTACGTGGATCAGTGCTACAGGTCCTGTGTGGGCCCGATCCTGTGTGGGTCCGATCCTGTGTGGGTCTTTGCACTCAGCGGTCCTGTGTGAACCAGCGCCTACAGGTCCTATGTGGGCCCGATCCTGTGTGGGTCTTTTGCGGGGGTTATTTACCTATCGATCCTTCGTGGGTCCGACGACTTAGATGGATCAGAGATCATCTTTATCGTCCTTGAAGAAGTATACATGTGTGAGCTGAATCCTATTGTATTTCCTGTGTGGATTGTGTTGTGTTATCCTGTGTGGATTACGTTTTGCTTTCCTGTGTGGAATACGTTTACTTTCCTGTGTGGACTGAGTTGTACTTGGGCTCGGAGGTTGGAGCGTATTTGAAATTGATGACTTAGGTATATATGTATGGGCATATACCTAAGTAGTGTCGGTTGTTACTTCGTGATTGTACCTTTCTTCGTGGTTTATCCTTTGTGGATTTGAGAGACCTTCAGGGGTCTCGGGGTCCCTACTGAGTAGCTTATACTCACCCCTGCACGGGCTTTGCCCGCACTACGTTGTGTTGGTTGCAGACGATGGACAGCGTTGATCTTAGCTGAGGCTTGCAGAGCAGGACGGTACCTGGAGGTGGACCACTGGGCGGGACGTGCTCGGAGCGGACGGCGGGACCCATGGAGCAGTGGAGCTATCTGTACCCACCCTTCAGGTGGGATTTCCAGTGGACAGCTCGGTGTGGCGGATTTTACTTTTCAGTTGCTGTTTTCCCTTTCGAGTTGTACTTTACTTTCAGTTTGGGTTTGTATACTGGCCCATTTACTTTTCCGCACTTTCAGTTGTACTCTGCTTTTTCTTAGAGTTTACTTTCCGCTTGCTTACTCTGTGGTGATTGTTTACTTTACAAAGGCAATGCCTTCCCTTTTTACCGGGATTTACGCCTTGGTGCTAGTCGCCAGCCCCTGGCCTATGGAAGGCGGGCTTGGGGTAGTCACGGCACGGACCCCGAGGGCGGGTCGTGACAAATTATTCATAATTATTGGTAATTATTCCTAATTATTGGTAATTATTACTAATTATTGGTAATTATTACTAATTATTGGTAATTATTACTAATTATTGGTAATTATTACTAATTATTGGTAATTATTACTAATTATTGGTAATTAATACTAATTATTGGTAATTAATACTAATTGTTACTAATTATTGGTAATTATTACTAATTATTGGTAATTATTACTAATTATTGGTAATTATTCCTAATTATTGGTAATTATTACTAATTATTGGTAATTATTACTAATTATTCCTAATTATTGGTAATTATTAATAATTATTGGTAATTATTACTAATTATTACTAATTATTACTAATTATTGGTAATTAATACTAATTATTGGTAATTAATACTAATTATTGGTAATTAATACTAATTATAGGTAATTAATACTAATTATTGGTAATTAATACTAATTATTACTAATTATTGGTAATTACTGGTAATTATTACTAATTACTGGTAATTATTACTAATTACTGATAATTATTACTAATTACTGGTAATTATTACAAATTATTGGTAATTATTACTAATTATTGGTAATTATTACTAATTATTTCTAATTATTACTAATTACTGGTAATTATTACTAATTACTGGTAATTATTTCTAATTATTACTAATTGTTACTATTTATTACTAATTATTACTATTTACCGGTAATTATTCCTAATTATTGGTAATTATTACTAATTATTGGTAATTATTACTAATTATTGGTAATTATTACTAATTATTGGTAATTATTACTAATTATTGGTAATTATTACTAATTATTACTAATTATTGGTAATTATTGGTAATTATTACTAATTATTGGTAATTATTACTAATTATTGGTAATTATTACTAATTATTGGTAATTATTACTAATTATTGGTAATTATTACTAATTATTCCTAATTATTGATAATTATTGGTAATTGTTCCTAATTATTAGTAATTAAATGAATAATTACTAATAATTAGGAATAATTACCAATAATTACAAATAATAACATTATTAGTATATTTTATTATTAATATTAAAATAATATAATTTTCTAATTTATATACAGTTCTCCTTTCATCTGTGCGTTTTCTATCTCCACATACAAATAATACATGTGAAGACAGCAAACAGACAGATGAAAAGAGAACTGTATATATATAAAAAATTATATTATTTTAATATTAATAATAAAATAGACTAATAATGTAATAATGTTATTATCCCTAATTATTGGTATTTATTACTAATTATTAATATTTATTCTTAATTATTAAAAATTATTTCTAATTATTCCTAATTACTATTAACTATGAACAATACTAATAATTTAAATTTATTAAGTAATAAAACAATATAACCATAATTAAATTACAACTAATAAAGAATAATTAAAACTAATAAAAAATTAAAAATAAATATTAAATTAAATTGAACATAAATACCTTAAAAATTGATCTGCTCTGATCGTTCTTCAAAACTTTAATATCAGCTCCGGAGAAAAAAATTAAACTGAAGAAAAACTGAACTTTAGAAATATAACTTTGAGAGAAGAAGAAGATGGAATTTGAGAATGTTTTAAAAAAACGGATGGGGGTATTTATAGGTTAGATTATTTGCGACGGGTCCATTTGCGACGGGTCCCGTCGCAAATACCTTAGCCGACATTTATTACGGTCAACGGGTAAATAGTTATTTGCGACGGGACCCGTCGCAAATAACCACCTGCCGACATACTATTTGCGACGGGGGAATATTCCCGTCGCAAATACCTTTTACCGCCGCCGGTTATTTGCGACGGGAATATTCCCCCGTCGCAAATAGTTTTCCCGCGATTTGGCGCGCAACGCGCGCCAGTTCTTTTGCGACGAGGAAAGAAATCCCGTCGCAAAATCCTACTTATTTGCGACGGGTAAATACCCCCGTCGCAAATAAGTTTTTAACAGGACTATTTGCGACGGGATTTATTCCCGTCGCAAATAACCCGTCGCAATTGCTCATTTTTCCCGTAGTGTGTTGTGATCAAGAATTTGAAAATTCATGATATTATAACTCATTTACATTATAAATACTCAATATTTTTTTGGTGAATCATTGAAGGTTTACTAATTGTATAACATATTTTGGGAAATAACTACTAGATCAAATTTTGTGATATATGAAATAATTTAATTTGAATCAATATTAATCATCAACAATCACATAAGCATGATGGTTTCCTTTAAAACTGAAAGCTTTATATGGTCAAAATTAACCAATGTGAACTTAATCTAGTTGTTGATAGGTAAAAACCACTTCTTTTCACAAAAAAAAATTATATTGCATCCCTTTTGGATAAGGATTTACCACTTCTCCTTTAGAAAAATATAGTTTTTTCATATCCTTGACTAAACCATTCATAGTAATCATTTATCATGATTATATATTATAGTGTCCCAATTTAATATTCCACAAAAATATTATTTATGATTGGAACATAACCTTGAAATATTTTTGAGAAATAAAATAATCTTTATTAGTAAAATACACACTAAATTTCCTTAAAGAAAAAATAAATAAACCAAGCTTGGAATCATAAATCTTTTAGGAATTATTTTCAAACATAATATGAAACCAATATTTATATTAGCTTGAAATTATAAAATTATTATATTTTGCACCATCAATAAAAAAACTCTATATTTTACTTATTTTTATAAAAAAAATATATTTTTCTCTTAAGTATTCTAAAAAAGTGGCATTACCACTATCCAAATTCACATGATTAATAAACCATGGTAAGTCTCTAGATATATGTCTACATATTCTATTTTCTAGTTACCATAATAGTTTATGTTCACTTTTTAATCATTTTACATATGAATAATTAATTAAGAAATTATTTCGGTACCCACACATTCTGTGGTCATGAAATGTTAGCACAAATAACATTAAGAATGTAAACATTCTAAAGTGATATACTAATATTAAAATAACTATATATAGAAATAAATTCCTTAATTATATAAATATTATAATATATTTTTCAAAAAATATGATATTTTATAAGGAAAATGTCATTTTTATGAATTTCCATTAACCAGGATGGTATGTAATCATAGTTAAATATATGAGGGTAGATTATTAACCAAGAATTATGGTCAAAGTTTCTCTTACATTGGTAAAATTTTTAAGGTCTTTTATTATCCATTAATTATATAACTCATGTCAATAATTTTTCATTAATAGTAAATAATTTTTTTCCTTTTAAATATTAAGAATATTTTTATCACTAGCATCAAATACATGAAAAAATATTAAATTTTAATATTTATCATTGAGATAATTCATGTATCCTTATATCATGGATTATTATTAAAAAAATTAATCATTATACTAATTGGAATTATCCTGAAATTCATTTTCAAAAATTATTAATTTATTATTTCTTACATCATCTACACAATCCATTAAAAAAAGTTTTGATATCTCAATAGTCCCACATTTATAATTATCTAAATAATTGGTGGTGAATTATAAAGTATTCTTAGTAGCCTTAATTTCTTTATTATGTTTCTTTTATTTATTATAATACTTTTTGAATTTAATATTTTGATAGTTTTCACTAATAATCCATTTTCTTTCATATTCAAAAAGGAAAATTTACTAAACTACGAATCATTCTTCTAGTTTCTTATCTTATCATATTGTCCTTTGTAATTGAATTTCATAAATAATGTTTTCTTCCTATAAAATTTATTATTCTTTTGGATAGATGATATATTTATTCATAAATATATAATTAAACTTCACATACACTTGTGATTTCATATTTTACAGCTTCCTTTTATTTTAATAGATGTTCTTTAAAGGAAATGTATTTTTTAGGTTTATAATCCTCATTATTATTTACATTTAATTCATCCTTGAATATAATCGATTTTACAATTTTATTAATAAAAATTGATTTATTGATATCACATTATTCTTTAATTGAGATAGTAGTGCCTCTCAAATAATATGGTTGACACCTCAATATTTATAGTACTTGTTCTTTTTCATCCACCTTTTATCAAAGTGAAATAATGGTATTTATAATTTCATTGGACCTCAGATACGTGTCACAAATATATTTATTATGTTTCATATTAAACATATAATATTTAATTTTATAAGTATTCAATATCATTTATATAACATTATAAGTTCCTCCATAAGATATATAAAGAGTATCTCATATTTTAAAATAATAATCAAAATGATATATTCAATTAAACTCTTCCTCTCATAAATAAAAATATAAAGAATTTGTTACATTGTAATTACAGTCATAAGTAGATTTAGTATAATCACTCCAATCATGAATATAAGATCATGGTTTTTTATGTTTATATTCTTTAACAGTTCAATTTTCGAAACCCATGAACTTAAGATGAAATTTTATTTTATTTTTCCATGGAGCATAGTTCTGGACATTAATATAAGGTATCCTATTTGTAGAATGTACTCCAGTTCTAGATGGATCCATAAGTATAAAATTCATATTTATCACTAGTAATAGATAACTATTTAAGTTATTCATTTTCTATAAATATAAATGTTAGAACAGAGCATAAGAGAGTAAAATGAAAACATACTACTGAAATAAAAAAAATTGGTTCAGTATCAAGATAAAATATAGCCCTCACAACTTGACAGTACCTCAAATTATGTTATGATATATAATATAAAAAGGATGATTCATATCATGGATTTGGTATAAAAAATACAAAAGTATAAAATTCTATATAGTATATCACCAAGACTCATCTATAGTTATTCATGGGAATAAAAAAGTTAAGGAAATAAAAGAAAGTGTATAAGTGTATTATTTAATATGGAATAAATTTTTGTGCTAAATAAAATTCATATAAATTTATCACAACTCAAAGGCATTGTAAAAGATATGGACATAGAGTGGGAGAAGTGATATTTGATAAATTTCTAACACTAATAATTTTTTATTTGATTAATAATGTTCTATTTTCATTCTCAATGCCTTTTTTTTAATTTTGATAATAGATAGAATGATTAGATATGTTTTCACACACATTTCAGTGATTCATAGTAGAAAATAGAGTTATATATTTTGAGTCAACATAATGGTATGTGTGTCATCTACTGTTTTTATCTATAAACAATTTCACAATTTAAATAGTGAAAATATTATAAAAATATGCATTGAATAATAATCATTAATGAATCCTCACATTCAATATGAAATCGAGATGAAAAAAATGATCTGACATTTCATTTAACCCATCAATATTTTCTATTTTAATCTATTAATTAAAAACATTTCCATTTAAACATAGTTTATCCAAGTATTCAATGTTAGTTTGGAACTTCATGATTGACTTTACATTTAGGAAGAATCTCCATTTCATTAATTTCGTGTTCATATTAGTAACCACACATAAAGTCAAATAGGCCACTATATAAGGGTAAAATCACTCCAAGCGTCATATATGTAAGGGAAATAAATTACTCACATTAGAGTAACTTTCCTGGAATGGTTTCTATATTTGAGAACATTTTTCATCAAATTGGTCATGTATTCACTTCATATCAATTTTTGTTGCTTCACAAAGTCATGTGACCCCTTCAATTTAACTTTTAGTCAGTTAAATTCATCATAAAATTACATCATGCCTTCCCATTTTTACTTCTATATATGGGAAGTAACAATTTTTCATTGTATATTGGTTTAATTTTTCATTGAATCATGCCTTCAACGGTACGCTTCTCTTTGAATAATACAGTAGCATGTGTTGTACGCAACTTCAAGTTCTAACACACCACAACCAATCAAACTAGCCGTTATGAATAATAATACCCAATTTTTGAAATTTTATACATTTTATCTTTCAAAATGAACGTCATATTTGGATTCGGAATATCAAAATTATCTTAGGGTGAATTTTTGGTACTTTTCTGATAACATGCATATTTTGATGAAAAGTGAAAATTACTAAATTTTAATTAAAAACAACTTTTTCAATCCAAATAATTAATAGTGACAATTATGAATTTGGGTCATTTTATAGTATAATTAGATTATATTTTTACCATTTAATCCAATTTTGGTCATTTGATATAAATTCACGTTTAAACTGGACATAAGCAAGTGTCAATCTTTTGATAGTTATTATCTCTTAAAGACACGCTTTTCATTTTAACAACAGGAATTAATTTTAAATTAGTTACTGACACTTTTATGTTTTGAATTTAAAAAAATTGATTCCATATTTATAATCATGAGGTCCAAATTTTGTAAATAGGTAACTTTTATTTTTAGACATATTGAATAATTACTTCGGTAAATATTTTATTTACTGTGGTTAAAGGGTAAATCCGGTAAATAAGGGTACAAAAATAATATTATAATAATAATAAATTACCCTAAACGTGTCCTAACCCTATTGGTTGATACATGTTCGACCATGAGAATATTTGGGTCGATTTTGGGACCCCCTGGATCCACTTGTAAGTGATAATGACACTTTATATTAATTAAGTTAAAGTAAATACAAAAATGACATAAGCATATATATTTTAGAAAAACAATTTTCATATAGGGTTATATGTGTTATGTGTTCGACTATAAATATTCATTATAAGGATAAAAATATTTCCTACATAATTGTATTTTATTTATAATTTTTAGACATTGAATAATGGAAATTATTTATGACACAATAATGATGCAGTATTTTCCTTATTAATTAAAGAATCAAATAATTAGTATTATAAATGTTAAAATAAATATAATTTGACAGTTTTGATGACATCCACAAATTTTATTGATTAATATGACATGTTATTATTTCTTAAATGAATTTTTTTCTAATTAATAAAGTTGTTAAGACTTTGAAAAAAAATCAATTATTAAATAGTGTCAAAATTGACATAAAAGAGTTTTTAAAATAAATATTATATTAATAATTCATATTCTATTCATAAAAATCTAAGGTTCAGAAAAAGTACATATATACTGATATTTGTATCATTAATGAAAAACTTGGGGGTCTCTTGGAATTATATAGTATGTTTATTAACTATATAATATAAAAATACAAAGAGACATGGTAAATGTCAAACTATTTAACTAAGAGTTAAATCAAAAAGATAAAGTTAATATAGTGACCCAAACCTATATAAAACCTATTTTTGAGTTTTTTAGACCTATAAACACCTTAAAATTTAAATAATCCACTTTGGAGCCATTATAAACTTAATATGAATTTATTATAAAATAATATTTCTAGCTTTTCTTAAGGTGCCCCACACCCCTCTTATAAAAGGGCACTTCCCCATCCCTCTAATTCACACTTTCAAAGACTTTTTGTTCGTCCAAACTCTACCCAAATACCCTCTCAACTATCCTCTATTAATCCTAGAGTCCTTCCTTTAGTTACAAAGTCATTAAAAGGAGCCCTTTTGATCAAATCAAAAGGAAGAACCTGGAAAAGAGGTAATGTTTTCACCACCCTCGTTCAAGTTCCTTTCCTGTTCAACTTCTTTTTTATTTGTTATTTCCATTATAAAATAATAAATCCAGTATATCCTATATAATTTGATGTTATTATAAATATGGTACAACCATATTCAGTATTCTATCCATCCTTTGAATGACATGTCACCATATGTACGTACATACGGCCTACCGTCTCCACGCCGTGGTGTAATTGTTATTCAATATATTATTATTTGTATGGGTATAATAATGATGTGTAATTCCTATAAATAATATATATAACATGATAATGATTCTGTATATATGATATAACATTCAATTATATATTGTTTTAATATCAAAACAATGATATTGTCGCTCGTGCATACGTACGGATTACCGTCTCCACGAACGCGATGAGATTCATTCCCCATCATATCCATTCAAGACTAAATTTCATTTGATGATTAAAAATAATTTTTATAGACATTATATAATTCTGGATATGAATAAGATTCATCCCATTAATAACAATTATGGCACACATAACAAATAATATAAATGAAAATGAATCCCTTAACACCTGAAACGACGATAATACTAAGATATTATCAACAAATCAATGTTAAAAGATCATATATGATATTATATTAATGTATATTATTCTTTTATAATTCAATAAAAATTATTTCACCATTATACATGAGGTTAAACTACCCTCTACCAAGGATAAAGTACAAAGTAATGGGTTTCATATCTCACTTTTAATTCCGTGAGATTTCCATTGTTCGCCACTTATTTATTGCATGTGGTGTGTGTACTACCCATGATTGTATTAATTGTGTAATATAATTTAATTTATGTATATTTACATCATCATTGTATGATATATATTTCATAGGATGTATGTTTCTTATGTTATCAAATTGGTAAGGGCATTACAAATTTCAATTTCCACGCATTCGGCTTTACGCATACTTCATTGATTATTTTACTCCAAGATTATGTGTGTAGTCACTATTAATTTTCTTATGTCATAATTTCCACTCCCCTTTCTGTGGATATAATTTTTATACACATAATCAATCCATTTATAAATTCTCAAGTCATCGATATGAACTTGATAAGAGTAATTTTAACTCAATCTCTATTTGTTGAGTTAAATATCCAATTCATTGGTGTTGTTTTTATAAGAATGTGTGTGAATTTCCTCTGATTGATTTACACTAAATATCCAATAATATTTATTGTATTTATAATTATCACACATAATTATGTCGTTGATTTATCCTTAACCTAAGGATATGGTCTTTATAAGAAGTTTCATCTCAATTTACATTCCATTGAGACTTCTTTGTTGTTATACACCAAATCACTTTTATATGGTGTATATAATGTACTTTGACATAGTATATCATGAATCCCTTTATTCTCATGATATTAAAAAAAATTTGATTACCTCAATTATTTGTATTAAAGTGTCTCTCTTTTGGTTAGAAACTCTAACTAGAATATTATTTTTAAATGTTTTAAATATTTATTATTCAAAATATTTCTCATTAATGTCCATGTTTTAAAAATGGTTTTAAGGATTTATTTATATAGAAATTAAATTTTTCAAATCAAAATTCCTTTTAAAAGTCTCAAAGTGGTATGGGACACTTTGATTCAAAAATATATTTTAAATGGATTTATGACAAATAGTGTGACTTTTAAATGTTTTCAATAAAAGGGGGTATTTCTCTCAATAGTTTGATGATTATTTTAATCTATGTCAATATCCTTCATTATTCTGGATTGAGGTTAATCTGATACAATACAATCTTTCATATTGTATCGAATGAGTTATGTTTGACTGTGGTTGTGCTATTTTTATACCATTCATGGTTTGTGGTTAAAGTATTGACATTTCTTATGCTAGTTTTAATATAAATGTTTATGTTATGTTTCAAACTTTTCATATGAGGAATGAATTGGACTCAGTATGTGACGGGTGGATCCTGCTATATCTCCTCGATGCATCGGTAGGTCTCCTGAGACAAACTAGTGTCTTAGCACAAGGCCTTGCCAAAATCTTATTTGTAGCCTTGGTAAGAGGCCTTGACTATGTGGTTATGATAGTGTAGAATTATGCATTCCATCATTATGAAAGTGTTTATTGATATTTCATGTGATTATTATACTAGTAAAATATCCATGTGAATAAGTAAATGGCATTATTTCATTTTATTTCGGCCATATTATGTTGAATTTCAAGTTTAAAAGGATTTTGTTTTAGTTATACATTTCCTTAAATGTTTATGCTTATTTATGAAAGTTTCTACTATATTGTTATCCTTAATGGGCATTTGAGCTCACCCATTTCTATGTTTTATTTTTTCCAAGATGTGAAGAAGTATTTGATGAATGAACTGCAGGGATAGTATAAGGGGATATGAGTGTGGAGACAAGATGTTGTTGTAGTTTTTCACTTTATGATGTAATATAAACTTTATGAATATATCTAGTGATTCCAAGGATACTAAAATAATCGGTCATTTGAGACTTGATCTTTTATAATCAGGCCAATGATACATAATAATGCACTGACTCTGGGTAACTTGGTTCGGGGTATTACAATTTTTATCAGAGGAAGATTAGTACAAACCTTGGAAACTAGATTTAGATAAACTCTGATTAGAGCACATAGCCCTAAGATAGAATTTTAGAATTAGTATAGAATAACTTCCTAGAATTTTGGTATTGTAGAGATTTTGTGAGTATTCTGAGCGATACAACCATGTCTGGATACGAGCAGGTAGAGGCGGCTCTGGAAAAGATGTACCTAGGGGTAAAACCCGAAAACACCGCTTTGAGCTAGACTCGAACGGGGACTAGGGCATGACAATGGGCCTTGATGTACTCTTGGTTACGACACTCACAGGGGATATGCTTAGGATAATTTAAATTTTCTATACAAATAGATTTTAATTATTTTAATATAGAATTAGAATAAATTACCTTGTTTAATCCTAAGGTGTTTCAAATTGAGAAAATGGTGTCATGATATTCTATAAATGATTTTATGACTACTGTTACTCACACAATGCTTCCTAGTTTTAGTCAATGGATGGATTCCAAGGAAGTCATAGTAACTTTGAGAATGATGTACAAGGTGGGAAAGGTGGTGGAAATGAGAAACAAAATGGAATGTTGATAGGCATAAAAGATATCATGTTCATGCGAAATCAATTTTCTAAAAATATGATCAACAACATATATATTAACCAACTCTCGGACTCAACAAAGAAGAGTAAATTGATGAATTATGAGTGCTCCAATAGTGGAGACCATGGAGAAAAGAATCCTAAATTTCCATCATGATGGAAATGTGGAAGGAGACACCCTGAAAATTTTCTCAATGGAACAAAGAAATGCTTTACGTGCGGAAAAGAAGGACATAAAATGAAGAATTACTGAGTAAAAATGAAGAGTACTATGGAAGAAAATAAAAATGGTCACAAGAATCCATTTATAGTCATTTTCCATAAATGTAGGGGACCTGGCCATTACTTGAGTGAATGCACTATTCTATAGGATATTTTCTTAGTCAAAGAAAAAGCTATGTGGAAATAAATGGTTGGAGAAATATTTAAAAGTATAAGTTCTCCTTGTTAATGGTATTACTTTGGAATAATTTTCTCTTGTATTTGTAACCCTGTAGTTTTACATGTGAGAATGATATTTGAGGAAGACATATCTTTTCTCTTGTGGATATAGTTATAAATAACCATTAGGTTTTATATGATCATTGGGTTTGAGGCAATTACAAGTTATTATATTTTGAGATGAAAATGCAAGGTATGAGATAACATTTGTGGTTAAATTATTTTATGGTTATTTTGAGGAATTTATCTCATTTTGGTAATGTTATAAAATATAGTTTTTGAAAAAGGACAACACACAAACCGTGTGACAACCCATCACATCGGACAAAGCTATGGGAATCGAACCCACAACCAAAGTGCGATTTGGATTTATCGCATACCACTGGGCTATGTGAAGTCCCTGGTTAGTGTGACTAATTATTTTTAGTTAAATAATATTATTGATCAATAATAATTTTATTTCTGATCTTATGTCTTATCAAATGAATACCCTTAGTATAGGAAAATGATTTGGTGATTTAGTGATAAATGTTATTTTAGAAGACATTTTCTTTGTTGGGAACACTATATGCCCAAGGAAAAAATAATACTATGGGATTTCATTTGAGGAGTAATGGTGGATGTTTATCTATTTTTTTATTGTGGATTTATAGTGATTTGGGTTATTTATGGAAATGATTAACCTATAATAGAGAATATGTGATTAGGTTAATTACTTTTAAGTAGGTGACTTTAATAATAGTTGATTTCATTTGGAGATACAATTTAACGTGGAATACTACATAACCAAATTCTTCTAAGTTTTGGGTTTCAATATTAGTTTGGATTATATTGAAGGATTTTAAGGACAATTGTTTATTGAATGATATTTATTTAACTTTGGGGTATTGTTGGTTTAATTTTAAAAATTAAGATAAGTCTTTCTTTCTCTAATGTAATATCCTTTTGGGGGATTATCAGATCTTATACTAACCATTTTGGTTTTGATTAGTCTCTATAGACAAGTTAAATATATAGTTCATCCTTCATGGATCATGTGATTCTATAAGAAGTTTATTCTAGCTCTTCTAGTGTGACCAAGTCTTCTTAAATACTCATCGTTTAAAAATGAGTTAGTAGTAGAAATTTATTAAGGAATGAAACTTTACATAAAAAGTAAGTATATATCTTTGTGTTCTTAGTCAATCTTAGAAATGAATTCCTTGTCTTTATGTAATGTAACTTAAAACAAAAAAAAATGTTGTCCATTTACTTTTCCTACTGGGAAAATAATTATCGTTTGTCCCATCACAAGTTTGTGGTTTTTTTGTACTTAACTTTCTCCTGATCATGTTTTCTATCCCTCTCCATCAGAACATTACACTTAGTTTATCATCCAAATCTATGTTTTTCTACATGGAATCCTATTATAGGTTATCTCGGGTGACCTTTGTACTTCTCTTTATATCTTTTAAAGTGATAGTTTTATTGACTCTTTTTCTGATTTGGGACTTTCCATTATATTCCCAAGAGCAATTTTAATAATTGCAAGGATTCAATTTATTTAAGGAGGTGAGAATTTAACACCCCAATCTTCCACAGTACGCTTCTCTTTGAATAATACAGTAGCGTGTGTTGTACGCAACTTCGAGTTCTAACACAACACAACCAATCAAACTAGCCATTATGAAAAGTAATACCCACTTTTTGAAATTTTATACATTTTTTATTTCAAAATGTACTTCATTTTTGGATTTGGAATATCGAAATTAGATTATGGTGAATTTTTGGTACTTTTCTGATAACTTTCATATTTTGATAAATAGTGAAAAATACTAAATTTTAATTAAAAACAACTTTTTTAATTGAACTAATTAATAGTGATAAATTATGAATTTGAGTGATTTTAGAGTATAATTAGATTATATTTTTACCATTTAATCCAATGTTTTCCAATGGATATAAATTCACATTTAAACTGGACATAAACAAGTGCCAATATTTTGATAGTTATTATCTCTTAAAAACACGCTTTTTGTTTTAACAATGTGAATTAATTTTAAATTAATTACTACCAGTTCTGTGTTTTGAATTTAGAAAAATATATTCCATATTTAGAATCAGGGGGTCCAAATTTTGTAAATAGTTAACTTTTATTTTTATACATATTGAATAATTACTTCGGTAAATATTTTATTTACCGTGGTTAATGGGTAAATCCCGTAAATAAGGGTAAAAAATAATATTATAATAATAATAAATTACTTTAAAACGTGTAATAACCCTATTTTATGGTACATGTACAACCATGGGCATATTTGGGTCGATTTTGGGACCCCATGGATCCACTAGTAAGTGATAATGTCACTTTATATTAATTAAGTTAAAGTAAATACAAAAATGACATAAGCATATATCTTTTAGAAAAAAAATATTTAAATATGGTTATATTTGTTATATGTTAGACTATAAATATTCATTAGAAATATAAAAATATTTCCTACATAATGGTATTTTATTTATAATTTTTATACATTGAATAATTAAATATATTTATGACACAATAATGATGCAGTATTTTCCTTATTATAGAAAGAATCAAATAATTAGTATTATAAATGTTAAAATAAATATAATTTGAAATTTTTGATGACATCCACGAATTTTATTGATTAATATGACATGATATGATTTCTTAAATGAATCTTTTTTAATTAATAAAGTTGTTAATACTTTAAAAAAATCAATTATTAAATAGTGTCCAAATTGACATAAAAGAATTTTTAAAACAAATATTATATTATTAATTCATATTCTATTTCTAAAAATCCAAGGTTCATCCAAAGGACATATATAATGATATTTTTATCATTAAACGGCCACTTGGGTGTCTCTTGGAAGTATATAGTAATTTTATTAACTATATAATATAAAAATACAAAGAGACATGGTAAATGTCAAACTATTTAACTAAGAGTTAAATCAAAAAGATAAAGTTAATATAGTGACCCAAAACTATCTAAAACCTATTGGTTTAGTGGTTTTAAAACTATCCCCACCAAAACCTTTATATAATCGACTTTGGAGCCATTAGAAACCGAATATTAATTTATTATAAAATAATATTTCTAGCTTTTCCTAAGGTTCCCCTCACCCCTCTTATAAAGGGAACTTCCCCATCCCTCTAATTCACACCTTCAAAGACTTTTGGTTCAGAAAAACTCTGCCCAAATACCCTCTCAACTATCCTCCCTTAATTCTATAGGCCTTCCTTTAGTCATAAATCCAGCATAAGGAGCCCTTTTGATCAAATCAAAAGGAAGAACCCTAAGAAGAGGTAATGTTTTCACCCCCCTCGTTCAAGTTCCTTTCTTCTTCAACTTATTCTTTCTTTGTTATTTCCATTCTAAAATAATAACTCCAGTATATTATATATACTGTTATGTTATTATAAATATGTTACAACCATATTCCGTATTCTATCCATCCTTTGAATGACATGTCACCATACGTGCGTATGTACGACCTACCGTCTACACGTCGTGGTGTAATTTTTATTCAATATATTATTATTTTTATCGGTATAATAATGATGTGTAATCCATGTAAATAATAAATATAACATGATAATTATTCTGTATATATATGATAAATCATCCAATTAAATATTATTTTAATATCAAAATAATGATATTGTCGCTCGTGCATACGTACGGATTACCGTCTCCATGAACGCGATGAGATTCATTCCCCATCATATCCATTCAAGACTAAATTTCATTTGATGATTAAAAATAATGTTTATAGACATGATATAATTCTGGATATGAGTAATATTCATCTCATTCAAAAAAAATATGGCTCACATAACAAAGAATATAAATTAAAATGAATCCCTTAACACCTAAAACGATGATAATACTAAGATATTATCAACAAATCAATGTTAAAAAATCATATATGATATCATATTAATGTATATGATTCTTTTATAATTCAATAAAACATATTTAACAATTATACATGAGGTTAACCTACCCTTGACCAAGGAAAAAGTACAAATTAAGGGGTTTCTTATCACACTTTTAATTTAGTGAGATTTCAATTGTTCACCACTTATTTATTGCATGTGGTGTGTGTGATGTCCATAAAAGTATTAATTGTGTAATATAAATTAATTTATGTATATTTGCGTCATCATTGTATGATCCATCTTTCATAGGATGTATTTTTTGTATGTTACCAAATTGGTAAGGGAATTACAAATTTCAATTTCCACTCATTCGGATTTACGCATACTTCGTTGATTATTTTACTCCAAGATTATGTGTGGAATAACTATTCATTTGATTATGTCATAATTTCCACTCCCCTTTCTGTGGATATACTTTTTATACACATAATCACTCCATTGATAAATTCTCAAGTCATCGATATGAACTTGGTAAGAGTAATTTTAACTCAATCTCCATTTGTTGATTTAAATATACAATTCATTGGTGTTGTTTTTACAAGAATATGTTTGAATGTCCTCTGATTGATTTAAACTGAATATACAATCATATTGTGTGTATTTATAATTGTCACACATAATTATGTCATTGATTTATCCTTAACCTAAGGATATGGTCTTTATAAAAAGTTTCATCTCAATTTACATTCCATTGATACTTCTTTGTTGTTATACACCAATTCACTTTTATATGGTGTATATAATGTACTTTGACATAGTATATCATGAATCCCTTTATTCTCATGATATTAAAAAAAATTCATTACCTCAATTATTTGTATTCAAGTGTCTCTCTTTTTGTTAGAAACTCTAACTAAAATATTATTTTTAAATTTTTTAAAGATTTATTATTCTAAATCTTTCTCATTAATGTCCATGTTTTAAAAATGGTTTTAAGGATTTATTTATATTGAAATTAAATTTTTCAAATCAAAATTCCTTTTAATAGTTTCAAAGTGGTATGGGACACTTTGATTCAAAAATCTATTTTAAATGGCTTCTTGACAAATAGTGTGACTTTTAAATGTTTTCAAGAAAAAGGGGGATATTTATCTCAATAGTTTGATTATTATTTTAATCTATGTCAATATCCTTAATTATTCTCGATTGAGGTTAATCTGATACAATAAAATCTTCTATATTGTGTCGAATGAGTTATGTTTGACTGTGGATGTGCTATTTTTATACCATTCATGGTTTTTGGTTAAAGTATTGACATTTTGTATGTTAGTTTTAATACGAGTGTTTATGTTATGTTTCAAACTTTTTATATGAGGAATGCATTGGACTTAGTAAGTGACGGGTGGAGCCCGCTATAGCTCCTCGATGCATCGGTAGGTCTCATGAGACAAACTAGTGTGTTGGCACAAGGCCTTGACAAAATCTTATTTTTAGTCTTGGCACGAGGCCTTGACTATGTGGTTATGATAGTCTGTCATTATTCATTCCATCATTATGAAAGTGGTTATTGATATTTCATGTGATTCTTTGACTAGTAGAATATCCATGTGAATAAGTAAATGGCATTATTTCATTTTATTTCTGCCATATTATGCTTAATTTCAAGTTTAAAAGTATTTTGTTTTAGTTATACATTGTCTTAAATATTTATGCTTATTTATGAAAGTTTTTGCTATATTGTTATCCTTACTGGGAATTTGAGCTCACCCCTTTCTATGTTTTATTTTTCCCAGGATGTGAAGAAGTATTTTATGAATGACCTGCAGGGATAGTATAAGGGGATATGAGTGTGGAGACAATATTTTGTTGTAGTTTTTCACTTTATGATGTAATGTAAACTTTATAAATGTATCTAGTGATTCCAAGGCTACTAAATTAATCGGTCTTTCGAGATATGATCTTTTGTGATCAGGCCAATGATACGTAATAATGCATTGACTCTGGGTAACTGGGGTCAGGGTATTACATAACGTATCTGAATATTATATTACCTTATTCTCTTGGTTTCGCATGACATATATGATATCGAATAAAAGGTTCTTACAATAGAATTTTCAGGTGTTAAATTCTCCGCACATTAATTTAATTACATCCTCTAAATTTAATCTTGATCTTAGTGAGATATTGTTTGATATTTATAATATTAAAATCCCACATCATGAGAAGGGTTCATAAAACATCCTCTAGAAAAGATTGAATGGGAAGTACAAGGGCCACATTGAATAACATATAACTAGGTCACTTAAGTAGAATATTATTATTGGAAAGTAATTATATGTACTTGGAGGAAAGCATAAATATTTATAGGGAGTGATTGAGGTCATCAATCAAAAAAAGTGACTGTTCAATGTAAATTTGATGGACTTAATGTCCATAAAAGAGTGAAACAATCTAACTATTTGTCATTAATTATCTTTCAAAACCTGTATGGTTAATATTTTAATATTTAGTTCTCAAAATTTAGACTATTGTTTCATCATTAATAGTTTTTAATCATATTTTTTAACTAACAACGACGAAAAATTAACCAGGACATTTTCTAGGTCAGTGGTTGTTGTGAAACCCTTATCATCCTTCAGTCATTCATTCAATCCCTGCACCTCTACAGACTTGATGGGTTATCACTCGACATACATGTTTTACTTTTCTAAAACCATATAAATATAATTTACAAAATAAATATGATATACATATTTTAAATAATATTAATTACAAAATATCCATTTAACTTAGGTTTTCCATGAAACCCTAAAACATAAATACTTCATCCATTTATTTCAACGTAGGTACTTCATTGGTCTAGGTATTACCTTTAATGTCATTTTTATGATTTCTAATTATGGAAATTTATATCTAATATAAAACACCTTATGTTTAACTTAGGTTATTTTTTCCAAAATCCTTCATAGTGTTTTTTAAAGAAAATGTGAATTATCCTAAGCATATCTCCTAAGAGTGTCAAACTTGGTGCGTAATAAGGCCTGTTATTGTGTACCGGGTTACCCCAAGTCAAGATCAAAACACATTTTTTGATTTATTACACCTAGGTACAACTATTCCAGAACCTCGTCCACTTGTTGTATCTAGAAAGGGATGTATTTCTAGAAGGACCCACAGAATCCAAACCATATAATCTTCTAGTATGTTCTTATATACATATCCAAAATTTATACCCTAAGTTTATGTTCTCTAACGTATGTTTTCTTAAATCTAGTTCACAAGGTTTCTATAAAACTTGATTTGATACCAACTATAGAAACACATCCCTATATAGACTATATTTAGTATATTTTATCAACTACATTTGCATGATTATAATGAATCAAATCCATAAGGACCGAGAGTTTAGTTGTCTTTATAAACTAGAAACATACATGAGAAAAGAATAAAGTAATTACAACATAATTTTTTTCATCTTTATAAATAAATAACTTCATGGATAACTTTATTCCATATAATAAATCCCTTTATATATTTCATAGTATTCATCTTAGACTCCTAGGGAAATAAACATAATAAGAGGGAGGTAAAATACTCAGAAATGGAAAAATATAGAAGAAGTAATAATGAATCAATGAGAAAAATAATTAATAAATGGTAAATAACTGAACACACATGCCATATAATCAGTAAACTGAGATTGAATTGCATAAAAATAAAGAAATGTGATAAAAATAAACACATTCCATTTAATCAGTGAACTAAAAATGAAATGAATCTATATATATGTAGACAAAAAATATCATGGATAAATAATAATTGATACTAATATGAGGGAAATTATTTCTTGATGGACGTCATGTCTAAAGCACATGAAAACCTAGAACTTCAATACCTTTAACAAGATGGTTTAAAACTATGGATAGAAACCTATTTAATTTTCACTATAAATTTTTCTCATGAGAACTTATCAATGCATCTAAGAGATATATAAAGTCCAAGCTAGACCCATCATTACAATCCTAATGCATTCATCATATCTAATAATTAAAATAAATAAAATTTCCTTTCAAATATCCATATTGAATAATGAATATATAATTATCAATATTTCCCGAAATAATCAAATAACTATCCAAATAGACACCATATATAAAATGGTATATTGTTTAGGAAATAGTAATATCTGTGATAAATTAAATTGATAATTTGGGGGAATTAAATGTTCAATGATCATATGAGATCGAATATTTAAAATGTAATAAAAAATGATTAAAGGAAGTGATTTTGAATACTCTCCTTGGCCAAATAAATAATAAATCATCTAGAGGATTAATAAGGATGGTATTAATATAGAAAATCCCAAGTGGAGGAAAAAAATGTTGTTGTTGACGAGGAATAGAAATACTATATAAATATATTTTAAAATAATTCATGAGTAAAATATGCTTTTATTTTGTAAAACCTTTTGAAAAAAATTTCTTTGAAAATAAATTTTAAAAACATTTACTTTAAAAAGTAGACATGCAAAGTTAGTTTCTAAGAAATGGTAGTGAGTAAATTAATACTTTTTGTTATAGGTAAAAGAATATTCCTTTTTCATGTTTAAAGGATAGAAAATTCCTTTTTAAAAAGTGACAAGAAGATTCTTTTGAAGAAATTTGAAATATAAAAAAATGGTAAAAATGTATTTACCAAATATTTTAAAAAAAATTAAAAAAAATTAATAAAATATGGTTTTTTGAGGAAAACAGTTTCTCTGACTAAAGATATAAATAAATTCAGGTTTTCTTAAAAACATTTTCAGAAACATTTTTAGTAGGAATGAGTGGTAAATGGAACTAATACTTGAAAATTTTCATGAATAACCATGGGACTAGAAAATGATATTTCTTATTAAATAATGGTCATATAATCTCCTTGAATATATATACCATTTAATGATCATTAAATTTATTATTGATAAAAATAATATTTTATTATTCCAAAGTGTACCATACCACTTTCAAACATTTTAAATCAAAAATTCCATGAAGGAATAATATTAAATAGAAGATATAAAATAACATGAAGATATAAAGGATTAACAATATAATATAACAAAAGGGGTGGTATATACACCACAAGAAATATATATGTAATTTATATTACATTTATCTCATAGATGTAAAATGTGAGATGTGAATCCCTTACCTTGAGTATCCTTTTGGTGAACTTCCTATAAATTCTGGTATAATAAACTTATGTTAATTTTCGACTTCCTTCATAACCTTTTTCATGTTTATCATTACTTTTATTTCACTTCTTACCATGTAGTGTACAAATACTTAAATAATTAAGTTTATGTCGGTTGTTTTGACCAAATTCTATTTATGTGTCAAAAACAACTTTGGTAGGTACATTATGTTCAAAGGGGTAATTATATGACATCTTTAGAATAAAATTCATTAGATAATTATAATTTTTATACATTAATTTTGGTTTTAAAATCAATCATTCTATATAGTTCTGAAGAATGAATCAATGTTAAAATCATGGAGATGGTATCCCATAAGTATTCATGAGTAACATTCTTATTTTTCAATGATTGTTATGGAAAGAAGGTAAGTAACTCCATGTAATGAACCAAACATTCATTAATGTAAATCCCTCTTGATCTAATTAAATGTCTCTTTATGTAAAATGTTTATATAAAATCCCAACTTCTTTGGTTTTATGTTAATAATTGTGACCGTTTCTAATATAGTCATCGAACAGTGATCACATGATTAGTATAAATATAGGGCTTTAATGAATCCAATTTACTCAGACAAAGGAAGCGATGGCCTCATCCATTAGAATGTCTCCATACGAATCCCATTTTTAGAAGCTCGGAACATAGGTGTCGTCATTGGCCTTCTCTCTTGACCAAGCCCAAGCCAAGCTTCATCATATCAAGCTCGAACAGAACCATCTACAGGAGAAGTGTAAGTTGATAGAGATCACCACACGTGCAATGTTATCTGAGCCACCCCAAGAGTATGTCACCATCTCACACCTTACCCTTAGGTGTTATGTGGATATTTTAAGGTTTTATGTTAAAAATCACTAGTATTATGGTTATGTACATTATTTTTGTATATAATAATGAATATACATTATATTTATTATTGTTACCTTATAAATAGTTTTTAAAGCCCAAATAGTATTCCTAGTTAGTGTTCAACTAGGAAAGGTATTTTGATGAATTAAGGGATTTATGAATTAAATAATATTTTAATAAAATATTATTATTATTATTATTAAATTAATTTTTGTTAAATATATATGATCATATAATTTTATGAATGCAATTGTAATTTTTATAAAGGTTTGAAATCCATTTTTTTCAAAACCCATGATTTTTTTATAAATGTCAGTTTTTATTTTTCAAAGTGAAAATTAACATATTTAGAAGATTACTTAGATAAAATGAATATTATTTCTAGAATCAGGACGTCAAAATTATCCAATGGTAGTTTTTTATAATTTTCTGAGACAGTCAAATTTTTGGGTAAAAATTAAATACCGTTTAAATATATAATGTGTTTTATGACATCATAATGACCCAATAGTGATGTAATAAAATACTATAAGCCTTATGTTCTGAAAATATATGTTTTACCATTAAAATGATGTGCCTTTGAGTTTTTTTGACTTATTTTACAAAGCATTAATTGACCCTTCAATACTTATTAAACGTCTTGTCTTTTTAAATTGATTTCCATGGGAGTGTGACTCACCTCCACATAAGCAAACACATTATTTTAAGAAGTTATGACTTTAGCATTATAAAATATTGTTTTACACTTACCTTTTCCAAAAACCATGGGAAAAAACCATGGGATGGTTTGTGCTTTGGATTAGTTTAATTTGAGGTGTCCCAAACCTAAATAATAAAGAATTCCCTCACCTTTCTTATATAAACCAACCCATTATCCCACTTCTTCCTCACTAAAATCCTTTGTAGTTCGTTCAACCTCTTCCCTCCTCTCTATAGAATCCTACCAAGGTACCCTAAGCTCCCAAGAAGCCTTTCTCAATCCTCTCTCAAGCCTTTGGAAGCATACTTCCAAGTAAGGGTTTTTCTTCCTTTCTTATTTTTGTCCAATTTTATTAATATTGTTATACCCTTTTAATTTCAATTATAAAAATTGGGGTATGGTTTCACACCTCCCCCATACTTACCTCTTTGTTTTGTAGTGATGGGAGAGCCCTTTATCTCTCATCAAAATCCTCTCATGTACACCCGTTACTATGCCAAAATTTCGAAAGGAATTTCTCTCTCCTCATTTACATTCAAGAAATTCTTTCGTATCATGAATCAAATTTCCATTACATTTGTTTGGACATGTATATATATGACCCCCTTATTTTCCATGTAATGTAAATATGATAATACACCCCGTTCTCTTTCATTTACCATTTTTATGAATTCTTACGTCATGTCGTTACGCTGCCAAAATTGTACCGATTTTCCAAGCCAATGTCATTGTGTAGAGAAAACCATGCCCATTTTTCTATAAAGGGTATTCACCTTTATGAAAATTTAATTATTGATTATAAATTTCATTTATTAATTCCACATTCCTTTATCATGGAATAAATGAGGATCTTTTATGAATCCATGTTATATGATCAATGTGGCACACTTATGCATGAAATGAAATTTTTAAGAATGGTGTGCCCTTACAGCGCTCCAATGCATAGGGTAAAGTATAGTATCATGATACGTCATATGTAAGGTGTGTTGACTAATTCTAATTAAATTTTAATGAGGTTTTACTCGTACTTCAGGTGCAATGAGGATTTACTCATGCTCCATGTGCAACTAGCCTTGGCCCATGTTAATTCCATGTTAAGTGTTGTTGCCACATTTCCATGTTATGATTATCATGGTTTATCATTCCTTTATGTTTAATCTTCTATTGTGCGATATTTATATGCCTATTTTCTAACATGTATTGTATTACTCATGTTATTCCATGATTATTCCCTTACTGGGCTTTATAGCTCACCCTTTCTTTATGCATGTCCACATGTTATCCCATGCAATGCTAAGTACGAGGGCATATAGTGGTCATGTAAATGAATTTTTCAATAAAGATGTTGTATTTCATGTTTTAAGTTGTTATGTAATGATCCTAATCCCCAAATACACTAGACATCTCTATCTTCTATGTTGTATAAAGTGAATTTTATGTAATAAATTATGTTTAATTGTGTAATAAAAGATCAGGGCTATCATACGCCATATCTTTTCAAAGTTATAATTATATCATAAATACCATATTTTTTTATCATATAAAATTATTGTGATGAAAAAGGAATCCCATCATGTCAAGGAGGCGGTATTCCACACATCCACAAACAACATTATCACTTTTTAAGTGTGTGGAAGGGTAATAAATAAAATGATATATATATATATATATTCTATTTATATAAATTTAATTATGTCATGACTATATTATAGAGTTTATTTATGTCACATTTTTTTAATTAAAACCAAATTTTATACATTCCATATTTAGTGTGAATTAGTTTCATCACTTTGAGGGGCCGGAAGTCTGCACTTCCAAAAACAATGTTATCATTTTTACAAAAAAAATTATAAAGATATGTGTTATAAAATAATTAAATAAGATTAAGGACATAATAAATATAATATATAATATATATAAATATAATGTCCATCATAATTACCACCATGAGTGTTGTTAAAAGAATAACTAATAATCATCATTTCTTGAGGTGGTAGTTCATCGTTTTCATAAACAGTATGTTCGTCAGCCGTTAGATGGAGTTGTGTGTAAGTTTAGTCATAAACCTTAATAAAACGACATCATAGTATATTGAGAATAATGTTTTCATTATAGAATAATTATTTAAAAATAATTTAAGTGTTGGAGAAGTAGATGAATGAAAATATATTGTTCGAAAGTGTTATCTTAAAAATCAGGTAACTCCTTTTGGTTTATACCAAAAGGATTCCTTGGAAATATTTATTCCCAAATGGAGACTTCAAGGTTGAGTGTAGAGATATTTGGAATCTATTTGTACGGATATTTTTCTAACCTATGTGGTTTGAGAGGTGTGATAAATGGGGAGAAGTGGTAGCCTTTTATAATGGAGGGGGAGTGGCACTCTTGTAATATTTTGACAAAGGAATTATTCCCACATATTTCATGTTGAAAGTGGATCCAATAAAGGACCCAATTTGATCTAAGAAATGATATGGTATATATATATATATAATTCTATCCAATAGCTCTTGTACAATTTTATAGGTATTTTGGGTTTTATGGTTAAGGTTTAGTCATTTATTAAGCTTAATTTAACCTTAATAATTGTAATTAATTTTAATTACTTTCACTAATATTTTGGGTATAAAAAATATTGGTATTATTTAAAATTATAAATTATTATGATTAAAAATATAGAATCTATTTTTCAAAATACAAACCAAATAAATGTTATAAATTGATTTTAATTTAATCTCATTGGCAGGATAACAATGTGGGTATTTAAAGTAAAAATGTTTGAATGTTTTCTATGTTCTTCATAATCAATTTCAACATGAGTTTGATTACAATGAAATAAATTGTATTTATTGATAAAAAAATAATATAATTAAAATTTAAAATCAATTAGAATTATAATTTATCCTTATCAATAAATTAGATGAAAAAGCATTTTTTAACTAAAATTTTGTATTTTTAACGATTCGTTAAAAAATGAAATGTTTCATAAAAATATAAAATATTAACCCTAACCTAATTTTGATGTTTTTATTTAAAAAATGAGGTTTATTTTGACATATAAAATCAATAATAGTTTCAAAATCCATATTTAAAATGGGTTCTCCATTAAAAGGTCGTAAAATTGCCTTTATAAAAATATAGGTTTTTATATGTGAAATAGGGTTTGTTCTTATCTTATAGATATCAAATCCAATTGATGAATATACAAATTATTTATTGAATATATAAAATATATATTTAATTAAATTCATTAAATAATTTTACTTAATTGTGTTTATTAAGGTCAAACACCTTTAGAAACATAAAAATAAATATATTTATATTTATATCCAAGTGGTTCTTATTTTCATTTCTTGGTAATTGGTAACCAATGAGTTCATTTTATAATTATATAAACCAAAAATTTCATAAGTTGTTTAATAATATTCATAACCACTAACATAATTTCTAGGATATAATATATCATATTAAATTATAATATTTTAATAATACATTGTAATTCAGTGAAACTCGGTCTTGTGTGTAATGGAAGCTATCGTGGTAGGTTGCTCTTGCATGTAACGCATGCCAACTCAGTTTTTCATGCATTGAAATATATATAACCTATTTTAAATATTAAATATATTTTAAATCATTCAGATATTATATTCTCTTTTGTGCTTGGTGTCAAGTTTCATACACGCTATTGAATACAAGGTTCTTACAGTAGAATTTTTGGGTGTTAAATTATCCCAACCTTAATTAAATTGTGTCTTAAAAATTTAAAATTGATCTTGGTGATTTATTTTTTGATATTTCCTATGTTGAAATCCCACATCATGATAAGGGTTTGTAAAATATCCTCTAGAAAATAGATAATGGTAAGTACAATGGTCACATGGAATAACATATAACTAGGTCTCTGAGTAGGAGAGCATTAGTGGCATGTAGAGATATGTACTTAGAGGAAAAGCATAAATATTTATAGGGAGTGATTGAGGTCATCAATCACAAATAATTTAATTATAAATAAAATTTTATGGGTCTCAAATACATAAATATTTTATGATTCATAAGGCCGTAGGTTCAATAAAAAATAATGTATTAGGACAACATTTCTATTTGAAGATAATTTTTCTAATGTTGAGTAATTATTTTACTTCCTATATATACTTACATGATATATATAAACATAATTTTAATATTTTTTTATGATTCAATCATTTTTCTAATTCATTCAAAAATTAATATTGATACATGAAGCATAAAAATACATTTATAATGGATCTTAAGTCCCATAAAAGAGTGAAAAGTTTGACTATTTTTCTTTAATTATATTCCAAAACCAATATAGTTAATAGATTAATATATAATCCTAAAAAATGATACTAATGATTCATCATTAACATTTTTGCATCAAATTTTTTAACTAAAAACAATGAAAATTTAATCAAGACATTATTTAGGTCAATGTTTGTGTAAACCATTATCTTCATTCAGTCATGGGTTCAAGACTCGCACCCTTTCAAAAATTGATAGGTTATCACCTAGTATACAGGTTTTCCTTTTCTAAAACCATATTAATTTAATTTTTAAAATAAATATGATGGACAGCCTTGAAATAAGTTTAATCACTATATATCCTTTTAACTAAGGTTCTCAATGCAACCCAAACACATAAATAATTCATCCATTTATTTTGACATAAGTCCTTTTTTGGTCTAGGTATTATACATAATATTATTTGTATGATTTATAATCATGAGACTTAATATTTAATCTAAAATGACTTAGGTTTTATCTAGTTTATTCATTTCCAAAATCCATTATAATGGTTTGTAAAGAAAATGTAAATTTTCCCAAGCATATCACCTGAGAGTGTCAAACTAGGTGCGCGGTAAGGCTTGTTGTTGTATACGAGGCTACCCAAAATGAGTCTCAGAACACCTTATCAGAGTTATTGCTCCCAGGTAAAAATATTATATAACCATGTCCACTTGTAGTATCCATACAGGTTTGTATTTATAAGAAGACTCCCATAATATATACCTTATAAAACTTCTTGGATTTTCATCTATACTTATCATCAAATTCTACATTAGGGTTATGTTATATAACCTATGTTTTCCAAAATCTAGTTCCCAAGTTTTCTACTAAACATCCTTTGATACTAACTTTAGTGACCTGACCCCAGATATCCCAGAGCCTGTGTCTGCTATCAATTACATTAGCATGGTTACAATGAATCAAATATCAAAGGACTAATATTTTAGTAGTCTTGGTAAACTAGATACATACATGAGAATGGAATACACTAATTACAAAATAATTTTTATTATTCTTACTAAATAAATAACTTCATGTATAACTTTATTCCATCTATTAAATCCCTACATATCTTTCATAGTACGATTCTTTGATTCCTAGGAAAAGAAACATAATAAGGGTGAACTCAAATTCTCAATAAGGGAAAAATATAGCAAAATCAATAATGAATTTGTGAGAATAATAATTATGACATGGTAAATAACTGGAATCACATTCCATATAATAAATAAACTAAGAAGGAAGTGCATAAACAATATGGCAAGGTAATTACTAGAAAAACATTACATTTAATTAGTAAAATAAAAATTAAATGTATCTATAGATATATCGATACAAAATATCATGGATGAATAATAACTGAAACTAATATGAGGGAAATGATTTCTTAATGTAAAACATTTCTAAGAAACATGAAAATATATACCTTCAAGACCTTTCAAAAGGTGGTTTAAAACTACCAAAAGAAACTTATTTAATTTTCACAACTAATTTTCCTCATGAGAACCTATCGATGCATTGAGGAGCAATATAAATTTTGGGTTCCACTCATCATTACAATTCCAAATAATTCCTTATTTAGAATAATCAAAATAAATAATATTCCTTATAAAATAACTGTATTGAATAAAGAATACATAATTATCAATATTTCCCCAAATAATCAAATAACTTTCAAAGTAGGCATTGCATGTAAAATGGTATACAGTTTTGGAAATAGTAATATCTATGATAAATTAAATAGAAAATTAGGGGGAAATTCAATGTTCAATGATTATATGAGATTGAATATTTCAAAGGATATAAAAAAATATTCAAGGAAGTGAATGTAAATACTATCCTTGGCCAAATCAATAGTAAATCATCCAGAGGAAGAATAAGGATGGTATCAATACAATAGATACCAAGTGGATTAAAAATAAATGGTTTTTGTTGTTTACTAATAAAAATACTATAGAAATATTTTTAAAACAATTCTTGAGTAAAATATTATTTTATTTTTAAAACACTTTGAAAAGCCTTTTTTTAAATAACTTTTGAAAACATTTTATTTAAAAAGTATCCTTTTAGACATTCAAAGTAATGTTCAAAGAAATGATGGTGGGTAAATCTGTGCTTTATATATGTGGTAAAAGAACATTACGTTTTCATGTTTAAAGGTTAGAAAGATTACTTTTTAATAAAGCAACAATAACATTACTTTGAAAACATTGGAAAAATAAAAAACTGATAAAAATGTCTTTACTAAATCATTTTAAAATAATTTTTTAGAACATTTTAATAAAACATGATTTTTTGAAGAAAACAGGTTCTCTCACTAAAGAGATGAATAATGTTGGGTTTCCTTAAAAACATTTTCTAAAACATTTTGATTACCAAAGATTGGAACAATTATACTAATAATTGAAAATGTTCGTGAATAACCATAGGAGAGGAAGATTAAAGTTTTTATTTAGCAAATTTCATATAATTATCCTGAATGTAAAAACCATTGAATGATATTTAAGGTTATTGTTGAGGGAAATAATCGTTAAACATTCCAAAGTGCCCCATAGCACTTTGAAACATTTTAAATCAAAAACATAATGAAGGAATAATATTAAATAAAAGTTTAAAAATACCATGAATATAAAATGATTAATTATATAATATAATAAAATGGGTAGTAGATATACCACACAAAATATGTAAGTGGTGAACATTATATTTATCTCACGAATGTAAAAAATGAGATGAGAATCCCTTACCTTGAGTTTCCTTTTGGGTGAACTTTCTATAACTTCATGAATAATAAACATATGTTAATTTTATACTTTCCTCATAAATTTTTTAATGTTTATCATTAATTTTATTTCATATATTTCCATGTTTTGTATAACTACTTAAACAATTAAGTTTATGTGAGGGGTTTTGACCAAATTTGATTTATGTGTCCAAAATAACTTTGGTAGGTTAACTATGGTCAAAGGGATCATTATATTACATATATAGAATAATAATAATAAAATAATATTCATTTTGATACATTAATAATATTTTTAAAATCAATCATTAAATACAGTTTTGAACAATGAATCGATGTTACAATCATGGAGATAGTAGATGGTATATACGCATGAGTTATGTTATTATTTTTCAATGATCATTATGGAAAGAAGGTAAGTAACACCATATATTTATATAATGATAATTATATCATAAATACCATATTATGTGATCATATATACTTATATACAAAATTCTAGTGACGGAAAAGGAATCACCTCATGTTTAAGAGGTGGTTGTCCACACATCTATTAATAACGTTATCACTTTTTAAGTGTGTTAAAGGGTAATAAAGAAATTGATATGTATATATATATATTATACTTACATAAAGTTAATTATTTCATTAATATAATATATAGTATTTTTATTTCACAGGTGTTTAATTAAAATCATCTTTTACAATTTTCATGTTTAGTGTAAACAAATCACAATTCTTTGAGGGGAGGGTAGTCCACACTTCCACAAACGATGTTATAATTTTTAAAAAAAATGGAATGTATAAAGATATGTGTTTTAAAATAATAAAAAAAGAATAAATACATAATAGATATCGTATATAAAATATATAAACTGATTTTACATCATAATTATTACCATGAGAGGTCTTACAGAAAGAACGAACAATCATCGTTTTGTGTGGCGGTAGTTCATTGTTCACCAAAACTGTATGTGTATCACCCATTAGATTGAGGTGTGTGTAGGTGTAGATATAACCCTTAACAAAACAAGATAATAGTATATATATCATACTGGTGTAATTATGTACTAATTATTTCAAAATAATTGAAGGGTTGGAGGATCAAATGAAAGAAAAGATATCGTTTGAAAACGTTACCTTAAAAATCAGGTAACTCCTTTTGGTTTATACCAAAAGGAATCCTTGGAAGAATTTATTCCAAAATTTAGACTTCAAGGTATATATGAGGGATTTTTTGAATCTATTTGGAAATATATTTTCCAAACATAAGTGGTTTGAGAGGTGTTTGGAATAGGGAGAAGTGGTGGCCCAATATAGTGGAGTAGGAGTGGCAGTCTTGTAATATTTTGACAAAGGAATTATTCCCACGTTTTTTATGTTGAAAGTGGATCCAATAATGGACCCAACTAGATAAAATATAAAATATTTCAAATATATGGCCATAAAATAGCTCTTGGACAAGTTTATAGGTCGTTTTGGGTCTTATGGTTAAGGTTTAGTCCCTTATTAAGCTTAATTTAACCTTAATCATTGTAATTAATTTTAATTACATTCAATAATCTTTTTGGTATAAAAAAAATTTATTATTAGACATTATAATTTATTCTGATCCCAAATATGTAATCCATTTTTCTAAATTTATATCATATAAGTGGCAAAAATAAATTTAAATTTAATCTCGTAGGTGGGATGATAATGCGGGTTTTTAAAGTAAATAGGTCTAAAATTTTGCTATGTATTTTATAATCAATTTAAAATTAAATTTTAATGTGATGAAATAAATTGTATTAATTTATAAGAAAAATATATAATTAAACCAATTAAAAATTTAATTTTACCTTATAAATAAATTATATCGAAATGAAATTTTGAACTATAATTCAGTATTTTTAATTATTCGTTAAAAAGTGAAATGTTTGAGAAAAATATAAAAAAATCACCCTAAACTAGTTTTGATGTTACTATTTCAAAAATTAAGTCTATTTTGAAATATTAAATTAATAAAATTTTTAAATACATATTTCAAATGGTTTCATAGTTAAAAGGCGGTAAAATTGCCTTCATAAAAATATAGGTTTTTATGTGTGAAATAGGGTTTGTTCTTATATTATGCGTATCATATCCAATGGATGAATATCCAAAATATTTTATTGAATATATAACATATATATTTCATTAAAATCATTCAATAATTTTAAATAATTGTTTTTATTGAGATAAAACTTCTTCAGAAGTAGAAAAATAAATATATTTCTATTTATATCCAATTGGTTATTATTTTTATTTTTCATTAATTGGTAAAAAATGAATTAATTTTATATTTATACAAATCATAAATATTTATAAGTAAGTTAATACTATTCATAATTGAAAACATAATGGATAGGTTATACCATATTATATTAAAGAATAATATTTTAATAATACATTGTTATTTGGTGAAACTATATCTTGTGTGTAACGCAAGATATCGTGAAGGTCGTTATCGCATGTAATGCACGATAACATGGTTTTTCATGAATTGAAATATATATAATCTATTTTAAATTTTAAATATATTATAAATTATCTATATATTATATTCCCTTAAATTTTTTGTGTTTCGTTTCATGCATGCTATCGAATACAAGGTTATTACTATAGAATTTTAGAGTGTTATATCTATTATTAGTATGATTATTATTATTATTATTATTATTTATTTATTTATTTTAGTTTTTAGAAAACAAAAGGGTATCACTTCTATCCTCCTTTCTTTGGATCACGATGCACCCCCTCCCTTCTCCTAAGCCACGAGCCCCCCACCCCCTCCTCGACTCTCCTTAGTTCTTTGATTTTCATACATGTTTATTCATAATTCCTCTTCAAATCTTCATTATATGACTCATAGTTCCCTCCTCTTCCCTTTTTTTACGATTTTCATCTTCCAATTTCCATATCTTGTTCGGCCAAACCCTATGGTTTTTATTAGACTGATTTTTTATGTTTATCTCATTTCTAGGGCTTGCAATGGACCTATCGGGTTGGCATCATGTGGGTTTTGGCATCAGTCACCAAAGGAGAAGCGTGTTGGTTCATTTATACGTGTCTCCATCATCCTAGGTATGGTGTATTTTTTTGTTTACTTTCCTAGCCTATTTATATTTGGGTACATTGGTGATTTTTTATTCCATATAAGTTAATTATATTGTTTGGGGGCTCCTCGAAGACTTGTGCACACATACATAGGTACATGTATATATATAAATATTTCCCTCTATGTACGTGTTCCCACATAGTGAGAGGAATGTGTACATAGGATTAATGGGTATATAAATATATATATATATATATATATATATATGAGTGTTTGTGCATGCAAGTGTGGAGTGATCTTCATCAAAGATATCAATTTCCAAAGTTTTCAACTTGGATTCATCTTCCCTTGATGTAGGATACCTTTCCATTAACCCTTTGAATTTAAGAATTCATTGGTTTCCTACTTAATTATTATTTTGATTAATTTAATTGTGATAATTGGATTAAATTTTTAAATATAAAAAATTATTTGTTTGATAAAAAAAGTCATTTTTATAATAAAACTCTAAGATAGAGGTGTATTGTATTATAAGCTTAAAAGTAGTGATTAGACTTTTATACTTGGTTTCCTTACTTTGGTTTTATTTATGCTTTAATGTATTTTTGGGACATGGAATTTTTGTTACATGGCTTTCATTAAAATTATTAAATGTATTTTACCAAGTATATGGTATAATCTCCAATTCCCATATCATGATTTGGTTACGTGTATGAAATATTTTTCAATTGCTGGGGTTGTTTAACAATTGAGGTTTATAATTTAATTAATTACTTAGGATGAATTCATTAATAAAGGAATTGTGAAATTGTTTTTTGGGAATAATTAATTTGAAAGTTAATATTTGAGATGATTAATTGTAGGATTAATTATGTGATATTGATGTTATAAATTGAATAATTAATTGGTGAATTGATTATGAGATATTAAGATTTTGACTTAGATAATTAATCATGGAATGAATTATGAGATATTGTAATTATTGTAATAGAATTAATTAATTGTTTAATTAATTATTTAAATGGCTGTGATTAATTAATTTTAGAATTAAGTAATGGTATAAGTGTGATTAATTAATTTTTAGATAAATTATTGTGTTGCATTTTGATTACAGGATTAATGTCGATTAATATGGATTGATGTAATATAGTGATTTTTTTATATTAGTGAATTTATATGTTATATATATATATGAATATTTGATAAACATGTGTGGGACATGGTATATTGTTTCCAACCCCCATGAAAGTGGGATATGGTCTGTTGTTTCCAGAGCTCATACCGATAAATGTGAGTGTGACATGGTATTATATTTCTGAATCCCGTAGAGATAAACTGTTTGATGAATGGCTATGGGGTATGGTATATTGTTTCTAAATACCACAAGATCAATACATAGTCTCGTATTTCTAAATCCTTAAGCGATAAACCTATGTGGGACATAATCTGTTATTTATGAAGCCCACAGGGTCCTAGGATTGATGACCTAAACCCAAATAGTTAGCAATGGAATATGTTTCCAATTATCCATATTATAAATTTAATTGGAATGGATAATGAAAGACCTTATTTAATGAGTTTTTAATTGATAATGGGAAATAGTTTAGACTCCAACACGGGCTAAAGTAGGTATTGAGGATTGGGTTTCCTCGAGAACCCTGAGGTTAATGTGGTTAAGTAAATAATAAATGATAATGTTATGATAGTTTATTTATGCATTGTACTTATTTATTTATATAACTGCATACATTATTAACGAACTAGGTTGGTCTGGACACTATGGGTGCCAACCTACAGAGATTATTATCTCACACCCTACTCGGGGCCCCATTTCACTGGGGTACCCAAGTAGACCTTATATTTGCAGGACCTAGATTGATTAATTATTTTTTATTTCTTGTACCTGATGGGTTACGAGTACAAGAATGAGATGGAGCTATGGATGCTCATAGAGATTGCCTTTGGGAATTTTAGTTCTTTTATTTACATAGATCTGGTATTGTACTATATTGTAAAGCATCTTGTATATTTACTATTTTAGCTTTTGTATCATCATATTTTATGCATTATTTTTATAAAATAGAATTTTCTATTTAAATTTAGTTATAGTATACTACGGTTGATGTCTGTTCTTGTTTATGCTTCTATTATCTATTATCTACTATTTATACTTGTTTATACTCGGATCTATGAGGGAATAGTCTCCCCATTGACACACCCAAGGCCCTTGATACTAGTTGGAAGCCTCTGGAATTCAAGAATATGTTCTTGAGTTCATGGGGTGACCGGTCTAGCTACCGTTTTAGTGGTCAGTTGGGATGAGATATTACAACTGGGTGTTTTCTAATTTGGGGGGTTTTCTCATAAGATTGTATTTCACTAAAATATTTATTGAATTTTCAATTATCCCTCATATTTATAACTCTAATATAAAAAACATAATCCATATGAATGGAAATATTAACTTATTTAATAATCATTCCACTAATGAACCAATTAGAAATCTATGTACAGTAGTTTTTTATCAAGATTGCATGATACCATCAATTTTATGAATAGTCCTATATAATTTTCATAAATTACTGAAAATAATAAAAATAGACACATGTTATTATAATATTTTAATTAATCAATATACTAAATTCATAATGGATTCCTACTAGACTAAAACTTTTATTTATTAATATCTTGTTCGTATGATCCACCATCAACCCTAGTGAGTCTTTATCACAACAAAAGTCATCACATTTTATTCATCCATTTATTTAAAATTAATACCCTAAATTGAAATAATTTGATTATAATCCAAGTGTAGTGATATTATCTATCAACTTTATGTAATTAGGTATGATCCACTCATGATAAAAACTCAGGGAAATGACACAAAAATCCCGATTTATAAAACCCGAATCAAGGTTTAATTTCATCAAAACCCCTAAATATTGTTTTGAAACAATCTCAAATATATATATGTGTGACATTGAGAATATATCCATACCATGCATCCATTATAAAATACACATGAAATATACATGAAAGGAAATTATTTTACCCCAATTCAGTGGAATTGTTCTTTAAATCACTGACACACTCAACCACAATTAGAGACAATTAAAGAGGACAAATATAGGATGTTTTGGGAGAAGATAAAATTTATTATCATCATGATAATAAGGTTCACATGAACCAGAATCAATAAAGGTGATTTTGAGAGAAAGGAGAGAGTAGGGAGTCATTTCTTATTTCTCAAGGGTGGAAATTATAAGTCCCATGTATGATGGTCCTAAATTTAAAAGGGGGAATCCCATTTTGACCCCATTTACAAATTGGTAATAAGATCACAAGGTGTCTAGTACACCTCATCTAACTAAAAATGATTCTGTCATTCTCATAGTGGCGTGATTAATAGGGGAACCCCATTTTACAACATCACAAACTTTTAGTATGATTCCATTGAGAGTGGATTGTATCTTGAGTCCACCTAAAATTTCCATGTTTCTCTTTATCTAATGAAAAAAACGCAATCATTAATCACATCAATATATACCCATATAATAGCTATATTTATTCTATAAATTTATCAATAAGCATCCTACCTCATGATCCATTATAAAATAATCAAATTAAAAATTTTCATAAAATTTAGTATACTTTAACCTTCCATCAGTTTTACTAAAATTTTAAAGTACATATAATTGAAAACTCTTCACTGTTTCACATCTCCAACTTATGAATCCTTTGAAATTATATACCCATAAACCCCAACCTATACTGGTTATCAAATAATATCTAATATAACAAGTTTTATCCTTGAATACTTTCCATGCTTCCAATATGTGACTCCTAAAATTAATTTTAATATTTATTTTTTAACACAAAATGAATCAATGATATTAATCATAATAATTACAGGATCACCATTTCATCATTGGTATTATCATAAACATACCTCTCTATAATTTTTCTAATTTTATAATTCTTTTCACCTAGAAAATTTTCTTATTTCATCCACTACAACCCTAAGGTTATGAAAAAATGATCCAATTTATCAAAAAATGTTAAGGGTTAACAAAAACTATCATTACAGTTATCCAAATAAAAAAGAGTTTTTGTTTAATGAAAATTTCAACTAATGGTGTTTCCCACTATAGAAACTTCCTACTAAAAAATTATGTCCATTGGTATAATTTATAAAACCATCAATTCAAATATTCATTAACTCTATCCGTAAATAGAAAATATGTCCATCAAACATAAAACACATGTGATTATTCTACAAATACTTCAAAAAACAAATAAAATGTAATTAAAACAATGGTTCCACACGCTTTATAGAAAATAAAATACATAAAAACCGATTTTCTGATCATTATTAGATTTTTTTATAAAATCTATTTATAATATTATAAAGACATGAAAATTGCTATATTTTTCACAAAAGATAAATGAAATTAAAGTGTTTACATCAAAACAAATTAATTTTAATTCTTTATCCTTTAAATTATTTTCCTCAAAAAACATTTTGTTTTCAAATTTATCATTAAAAACATATTTCAAATTTATTATCCACAATTTCATAAAATTTAAAAAATCCCAAAATCTTCTATTTTGTTGGTCACTCCACAAAAAATACCTCACAAAACAATTATAAATATGTTTCAAAATCACATAAAACATCATTTTAAAATGATTTTTTTTCAAAATCTAAATCCATTTAAAATTAAAATATTTAATGAGTTATTTTATATTTTCCATACATGTAAATAAATTTTATGAAAAACTTATGGTACAAAAAAATATTTTTTTTCCAAATTGTGTTTTTCCTCGAAAACCAAAACAACCAAGACCAATTTATTAGTGTTAAATAAACATGTAAAATAAAAAATAAAACACACCAAAAAAAGAATCACGTAATAAAATAAATATAATAACACATAATAATTTATTTTATATTACATCAAATAGAGTATTAGTTAATTTTAATTAACATTCGATATTTTTAAGGATTTTTGGAAAAATAACAACATGTGAAAGTGTTTCTATCATTCCCTAAGCATGGAATTTTAATTATGTAATAAAAAATAATACTATCTTATAATTGAATGAAATAAAACATATGGAATCTTTTCAATCTAAAAATTACAAAATTCATACCTCACTATTATATAGATTATATATTTTGAAAAATGAAATCTATTATTAACATGGGATTCAACTATTTCTGTGCTATCGATGCATACTTGTAGTCTACCTCTAAATCATGATATCTTATATTGACTACTAACTGACTCCATCCTAACCATACACATGGTTTGATACTACATATAACACCCCATTTTGTTATAATCTAATAGTAACTAAATTTTTTCTCTATACAACCCCAAGCATGACTCCACATATACTATTGTTATCCAACTATTGTTGATGTCCAAAATAAGTCTTTGTGAATCTATTAAATCAAATAAAACCTTTAAGGTATCATGAAATAATATATTAAAAATTCATCATGAAAAATACATATAATAGGTATATAAAAAAACCCAAAGATATAAATTAAATATCCCAAAGGTAATCTATCTATCTAAAAATAATAATAAATATCCTACATGATGTATAAAATATAACAAAGTATCTTTAAAAGGATTTACATCAAAATTAATAATAATAAATATTTTTAGTACTCTAGGGGATATATATTAGTGATACAACATAAATAAAAATAATAATGGACTCTAGATAAAAATCTCATGCTAATTCATCATCCTCTAATACATGGATTATCCCGATCCATATCCTCAACATAAAGTTATTAACTATATAATTAATAAATTATATTTTATACCCATATATATTGAAACACCTAATGTGTATGTATGAAAGGGTGATTCTAAATCCCTATTAGGATTCCCCTATTCACATCAACAGAATAATTTATGGTAATAATTTTAATGCATGTAATTGTATTTAGTGAGTAAAATAAAACCCATCGATAAATATACCCCATGAATATTCATGAAAAGTAATATTTTTCTTCTATAATATAAAATAAAAACACACAAACTAAATGAAAATACTATATCTACTCAACTCAAGATTAATCTCACATTAAAATAATTGATTCTTCATATACCTTCATTTCCCAATGAGGATTATCACACTACTACTATCAAGTCATTATAAGCTATTATAAATAGGCCTCATCTTGTGTATATAGACTTACTCAAGAATTTCTCACCAACCCAATTGTTATATTACTATTTCTCTACAACCAAAACCTATAATATCATAGAAAATAAAGATAATATAAATAAATGTGATAATTTTAAATCAAATAGGAGATAACCATCAATAATAATTGTCAATAATTTAAAAACCATCAAAAGGGAAGTCAAAAAGATATTAATTAATAAAATATGAATTTAAAAATAATATAATTTATAATAATTAATTATTCCTAATAGTATAAAATAACAGTATAAACTCTTATATTATGCCTTATCTCCTATCATCGGTCCTTGATGGAGTGATTTAGTAGACTACCTGTAGAAAAAAATCATCTTTGCATCAAATATTTTGAGTTATCACTAGGGGAAAATTTAATTACATTATAGTGAAAAAATATGGTTGTACCATAATCCATTTAATTATTCATAAATTTTATCATAATGAAGATTCATATGATCATATATCTATATAATTATTAAAAAAATTCCATGCCCATTGTGTTTTTCTAGATTTCTACTCAATGAATGTGGCTCTACTTTGACCCCTGTAGATATAAAATAATTTGAATTTCCACCCACAAACATTGTCTTATATCCTCTTTCTAATCCCTACCATGCATGGGATGTAAATAGGGAAGAAAATTTTAGAGAAGTTTTAAATCTAAAATTAGTATACAATTAGTACATGAAATCTCAAAAGTAATTATAGTCATCCTCCACTAACCCCGTCTCAAACCCTAAGGGCATCCTTTATATCAACTCGCATTGGTGTCATATATAAATAAATAGATTCATCCTTATAATGTCACTTCAACTTAGGTTTTATGACCATTCATTATTATAAAATAATGAAACATTACATTAGAGGTATCCCACTCAAATTTTGATTTCATATGATGATTCATATTTAGGATCTCCACAACACTATAACTACACATTATAAATCCATTATTATATACCAGTCAAAAAGGCATTAGAACTCTCTCTCATCTCAATTATTTAGGATGATCAATATTCACTCTTATAAATATTTTTAGAGTCTTATCACTCTTCAATAAAATCATATATAATTTGAAGGATGATAATGAATGATTGTACCCATTAATTGACCACTATGTGTCTCATACTATCCTAAGGTTACCTAATAACCTAATAACTACCCATATGTAGTCATAAAGTTAATTTTTCATATAGACTCATAACTCATTTAAACTGTTATAGGTTAACAAGAGTTTTAAATCCATTCACTCATAAACATAGTTTCCCTCAATGACCCTTTAAAAACATACCATTATTTATCTTATAGGAAATCCAACCCTAATCATACTAAAACATCCCTAAATAATAGGTTAATGAAATAATTATTAAAATTTAATGTGGAATCATGAAATCATAGATAAAAGTTCTACACATTTCATCTTTACTCACTTAATTCCCATAGACAAAACCTAAAGAATATTCATGAAAAGTCATCACTTTATTTTAGAATCTCATTTCAAACCCATTTCTATAAATAATACCCTTTTAGTAATTTCAAATGAAAATAATTTTCCTTTTAAATTAAATTTTAAATTACCAAAAAAATTATTTTTAATTTTTTTTTCCAAACAGATACAATGTACAATGAAATCAAAAAGATTGTAAATTGGTATATATTAGACCATGGTTCCACCAATTATCTTATCATGACCTGGTCTCAATGGGAACCCATAATTGCATTATAGTTAAATTGAAAGTGACCCTTGACACCCAAATATAATAGGCTATGTGTTGGAGATTAGAAAAAAGTGTATAATAATGAAAATGGGTATCATTAAAAAAATATATATCAAGATTGAAATATGCAATACATAAATAAACAACATTATATAATGTAAAACCATTATTATAGAATGAAATAAAAATCATGAAATAACCTAAAATATATGTCTATAAAATGAATACCAAGATATAAATTACTAAATGAACAATCCCAACCAAAACTCCAAAATCTATGATAGTATAATATAGTTTATTCTAAAAAATTTCCTTATAAATATGAAAAAAAAATCATATATATAGGGGTGAGAAAATAGTTATACCCATTAGAATCATTCCCTTGATCTCTCATGAAAATGTGCGAGAAGCATAATAATCATTTAGTGAATATATAATAGTACCAACAAGAACCTACCATATAAATTATCACCCAACAACTCAAAAAATCTCTCACATAATAGCACATCCAAGTATAATAACATAATAATGATATAATAATTCAAAAGGGGTGTCATGCACCACTTACCCAATTTCTTTTCACTCTTACATTCCAACATAATATTCAATTTTATCTCCCATCCCCTCCATATCATATAATAATACTAGTCATGCCAACTATGATTTTGGTGAGATAATTTACCAATATACCCTAACCACAATGTGATCCAACATTCTTGTTGGAACCATTACAAAAATAACCATAATTAACTCAAAATTCCATATATCCACATCTAAAAAACATAACATATATCGATTATAGTATGGTATCTTGAATATGAAGGGAATGAATCTTATTCCTTCCTACTAACACATATGACCCCTGTTATATATATTGCATTAACATCCCACATCATCAAACAAAACAAATAGTTAATCAATAAACATCATAGCCATACAAAATCTAGAAAATAGGTAAGAGAAGATAGAGTAGAAAACCATTCATTATTTATCCATCATGAGTGATATATAAAGTTTAAAGAATAAAAACTATAATTTCACTATTTTATTGAAGAAATACAGTGTTTAATATCATATAAAATACCCATCATCAAGATTAAACAGAGTGTAAAATATTATTATTTATTTTTGTCCAATATAACCTAGTCCATGATTTAGGGGATATGAATAGGATTAGCTAGATTATGAAAAATATATTATGTTCATAATAATTTAAACTTTATTAATTTATTATTAGGAAATTAGGACATGATTTTTATAAATTCACTTTGTTCTTAAAAAAATCTTCCAAAATTGTTTTTATAGATTTTTGTGAGAAAGTATTATAATTTATTTCTAGAAAATTTAAAAAAAAATATTTGATAAATTATCTTATTTTTTAAATAATAAGGTCAGTTTTAACTTATGTTGAATTTTTGACTAGTTTATGAAAATTTTAGTTTTAATGAATAGTGAAAATTATTGAGGTTTATTGAAAAAATTATTTTAATTTAAATTTTTTTAAAATTAAAATTATAATTTAGATTAGTTTTTAAATTTAATTAGTTCATATTGAATTATAATAATCCAATTTTGGGTTTTTAAATTATTTTCAAACATTAATTTATTAAAAAAAATTAAATTAAAATTTCATTTTCAGAAAAAAATCGTTTTCATCATGTTTTGTCTGATTAATTTTAAATTAAATTCTTCCAATTGTATGTTTTGAATATTTAATAATTGATTCAATATTTTAAATCATTATGAACAAATTTTTTAAATTAGTAACTTTTATTTTTGTACATTTTTAATAGTAATCGTTTTATTTTTTGTTACCAAAGTAAAGGATAAATTAGGTAATTTACATTAAAAATAAAATTATAAGCAAAAAACGACCATAAAAATTTATTTTATTTTATTTTATGATTATATATCATCCATAATCATAAAAAAGATGAGTATTTTGACATTTTTCCATTTTTCAATTATTTTTACATTTCTATTATGTTATATAAAGAAAATTGAAAATGTAATTCTCTTTGTTTTAACAAACTCAAAATTAGTGACATTGGGATAAATTGAGGATATGTTGGGTTTTAAATAATATTTTAAAATATATATTATTTTTTATTCATAGTAATATATTTCTATGTTTTATTAATGAAATAATTATTTTAAATTTTTAGGAAACACTAATATTGCTTGTGCGAGAAGTAAAAAATCAATAAAACCATTTTATAAACACTAAAATAAAATTATTTGAGTGATTTTTTGTGTGTTATTAATTTTTCGAATAAAAATTAAATATTATAGGGGTTATTATTCATTTTATTTGAATTAAATTTTTTAATGAAGTTTTAATGAAAAATTAGTTGAGTAGTTCCAAAATTGACATTATTGTTATTAAATAGTAAATAATTTTTTATTTTGTGATTTAAAATTACAAAAAACTTATCTTAGTCCTAATGAACAAGATATGGTTCATTAAATAAAAAATGGTCCACTTATGGGTATTTTATCCTTTTATAGTAACTATAATAACTTCTTAATAGTGAAAAACCTTTTTATCGCTATATTTTTTAAAAGGGTTATTGAACGGTTAAAATAATAAGATAAGGGTAAAAAATGTGAATTTAACTTGTAAAAAAATTTATTGTATAATATTATTTTGACTCATAATCATATTATATATAAATATTATCAATTTTAACAATTTTAACATGAAATTTAATTTATAATAATTTAATATTTTATGAAATTCCAAGAGTTCCCCTCCCTTCTCTTATAAAGGGGAACCCGTTCTTCTTATATATTAACACTTCAAAATCATTTTTATTCAACCTAAAACCAACCAATTAACTTCCTAAAATCACAAAAAAATACTTATATTTCATGTTTTTGGTGTATTATAGACTTTATATGTCTTAATGTGTAAGGAAATTGAGGTAGTCTGAAGAAAAGGTATAGTTCTTAATCAATTGTTTTTCATATATTTCTTCTTACATCTACTTAAAAGCATTTTTAACAATGATCATATAATAAAATAAATATCAACCATTTACTAATATATAATTTTATTAATTATAAAAATTATATCCATCTCTTATATCTGTCAAATGGAAAAAGAATCCATCATCAGTGTGTACGGTGAACTACCGCCTCAAAAACTAATGTAATTCATTTTCCATCACCACAACTCAAGGATGATTATAATAATGCATTGAATGTATATATATTATATTAATAAAATATTTATCACCCTATAAAGGTAATATAACACCTATTTTATTCACTTTTAATTCATTGAAAAATTATGATATCATTCGTGGGAATTTGTGGACTACCACCTCCACGATGTGATGTGATTCATTTATCATAAACACATCACTTAGATTATATATATTCTTATATTTAATTAAATAGTATTAAATTTATGATATTATGATATTATTTTTAATGATAAAATAAAACTTACCTTCCTTCAATAATGATCATTGAAAAATGGAAATGCTACTCGTTTAAATTGGACTTACATTATCTATGATTGTAACGTAGTTCATTTTTTATAACCATATATCATGGTTTTTTTAAAAGAATAATCAAATTATAAAAGTAATTATTATTTCATGATTATTATTATGGAGATCAAGGAATAAATTCCTCTTTGACTATAGTCAATCTGCAGAATTAGTTTTTGACATATTAAACAAATATCATCAAAGAATTTGTGTAATGGTCCATAACCTCCTGGTCCATTACTTTTCAAAATCCTAATGTTTGAGAAATCATGGGGACCATCAGTGACTCATTGAGGAGTTTTCCAAATTTCAGGTTGGATGAATGGTGTCACTGATTGGCATCAGTGGCACCAAGGGGAATCAGTGGCGTTGATGGGCATTGGTGGCACCGATCAGCCATTGGTGCTAGGGAAATGGTGTCAGGGTGATGGTTCTGGGATGATGGTTCTATGGTTTCGGTGAGTCATTACTAGCTTGTTCCAAAATTTTCAAATTCCACTCCAGTAACGTATCTTTTGACGTAAAAGTGTTTTAAATGGATCTTTTAAAGTGATTTAAGGCAGTTTTATAGCCCATAAATGATATCTAAAATCCCCTAAGAGTGTGGAGAACCTCGATTACCAAATTTTTCTATCACACCATTTGTAGCATTTTCCATCCTCATTTGTTTTCATGTTTCTCTCTTATTATGTGTTTTCTCCGTTTAAAGGAAATCTATCAACTTACAGTCATCCTCTGGTCTATCTCCACCCTCTCCATGGAGAATTATTAAATATCAACTAATCCCAATGTATGAAAACTCCCAACCGCGTGGTCAAATCATGATCCACTTTTTAAGAACTCTAATATTTCACATCCCATAACTCTAGGATCAGGCCTTTATAACATCGAGATCTTCTTCTTCCTTGGTCATTTTTTATTTTCCATTGGTGCGCTTGGAGTCCCTCTTCTAGAGACGATTCATGCCTATGTGAGAGCCTTCCTGTTTGGTTCTTCTTGGAGTTTCCTGACTTATGACTACAATTCTTGGTATGAGGGGAAAACATTGATCCTTGATCATCCAAGTAAAGGGTTTTCCTTTGTCTCTATTTACTGTGTATCATGTGGGGTGGGTATAGTGATGTTCCCTTGGGACGTAGATTAAACCAAATATAATGAAGATAGTAAATGGAATTTTAAATAATTAAGGTATGGGGAAGTTGATGATGTTGTTATGTTATACCTTTGTTTTTTTGTTGTAAATTCTATGGTCTCATTTCCATTGAAAATCAGAGTCGTTGGTGGTCCTTTCTTTCCCACTAGTGAAGCTCTGTTTTTCTAAATAATTTTGTGATTGAATGACCATAACATGGAAACTGGTTAATCATGTAAACTTGGTTAATTAAATGGATGTATGATGAATAATAATCCTTGTGTGATCACCCCAGTTAACCAAATAGAAACAAAGAACTTAATGAATAGTGTTGGATAAATACAGAAACTCTCTTTCTTTGTTCTAGTGATACACATAGTTGTTTTTGTTTAATGTTTCTAGGGATACATGGATGGGAATGGGATATCTGGTTGAGAGGTTATTGATTTGAGAATATTATGCCATGTGGATCATGGGGTAAATATTCTATACCAGGTATGTTGGGGCTTGGCTTGGTTCCATTACATCAAGGGATCTCACAAATCCCTTTTGACGTTGTTACTTACAAGAGAACCAGGTGTAAATTCTTAGACTTATGATTGGATATTTTGTTTAATTTGTTGTTTTTGGCTTATGGTTATTCCTGTTAGTTTCCTGGTAGTGAATGAAAATTTAAAATAAATCATTTGAACATGATAATGAGAACTGGTATAATGGGGACTGTTTTCAAAAAATTGGTTGTGCTCCGGTTGGGGATGTTTTGTACTTGTGTATGTATGGATAGCATTATGAGTGGTTCTATACAGGATAGTTGTTGGTTTCAGGACCCTTAGGTTGATATGAGTTCTTGTTTACCTATATGTATATAATTTAGTTCTTTTGTTTCTTATACACACCCCACCGATGTAGATCAATTCAAGCGGAACACCCCCATTTCATGGGGGAGGGTGTTTTCCCAACATTCCTATGAGTGGATAGTTATTAGATCCTTTTTTATCCCTCTCCCAGGAAGCACAAGACTCTTTGGGTAGGGTGTGTTGTGGTGGTTGGCCCAGGTGTGTGCAGGAATGTTTTTTTTCAAGTGTTTTTGAGTTGAGGATCGGGTGTCTTCAGGCGTGGCAATGGTTTTTCTGGCCCAAGTGTCTTCAGGTGTGGAAGTGGTTGTTTTGGCCCATGTGTCTTTAGGCATGGCAGTGTTTTTTACGGCTCAGGTGTCTGTGGGTGTTGTTATGTGTGGTTTTGGTGGCCCAAGTGTTTTCTGGTGTAATATCCCGGTTCCAGAAGCCGCATATAGGCGCACCTTACCCGGTTGGTCACATGGCCTCAAACGCATTTCTGAAAACACAAGAGGTTTCCAACTAGTAGTGAGGGCCTTGGGTGTGATAGTAGGAAAAATATTCCATCATTGGAAGAGTAACATAGTGGAAATAAACAGATAACAATAGCATAAGTATTAATATTACCATAAAATATTAAATAGTAGAAGACTAGAAGAAGTAGACTAGAGAGCATATATATATATGAAGATGCATTTACATGTGTTTAGGAAAATATCCAAACACGTCATAATGATGAAATAAAATAATATACAAAATTACAAAGAAAAAAATTAAATAAATCCTCAGCATCGCATGTCACATCTTGATCCTATGCTCTCCAACTCCAAAGCAATCAAGTACATGAAGTAGAAGGGTGCTTGCCCTTATCTATACCTATAGAAATTTAATCTGTTTGGGCCCAAAAGCATGACCCAACAAGGTGTGAGACTAATCCCAATAAGAAACCACCCAAAGATATATGCCTAATAATTAATGAATATATATAGTAGGCAATAAACAAAATTAATCAGTAAACAAGGAAGTACACATAGTAACAATCCTGCAAATTCATTTGCATTAATTTTCATATATCAAGTATGAAGCTAATCAAAAGAAGGTAACCCTCTGGAAATTACTCATAGCCTAACCCCTCTAGTTTAACCAAACAAACACAAGAAACCCTCTAAGAAGTACACACAGTCTAACCCCTATGGTTCAGCTTTAGCAAAGACACTCTGAGGAAGTACTCACTGTCAATTCCTCATGTGGCCTCGTATTGGTAACTAATAGGCACTCTGAGAAATCACTCAAAGTCCAATTCACCCTATGTCCCATATTGAGGAAACTAAAGACACTCTGAGGGAGCACAAATTCCATCCCCCCGATGGTCTCACAACATAATAGTAAAACAGACACTCTGGAGAAGCCCTCAATTTTCATTCTCCCTATGGTCTACTACACCAGGTTCGCATGGCCCTATGTAAGTCAGTCATGCAAAAATGATACATGGAAGAAAAATTAATCCTCAGAACAACTTGGATAAATAAACTATAGAATATCATAGCATGTCAGATAATAATCACTTCATCCTAACAATACTAGGCATGGAGCACAAAGCAGCAGCCTAACAGGAAAATCTAGACCAAACGGTCAAAAATAATCAAATATGGGAAAAACCTCCATATCATGGCAAAGATAACTCTAATCTCAAACAATTAACCTCTATCCAATCAAACAAGTCATATAAGGAAAATAAAAGGGCTAAAACTATAAACATGCAATACCCTGAATGAGTGTATTGGGATATTTTTCATAAATAACTCAAATATTAACTAATAAAAGGCACAAACCACCTACCTCGGCATCGTGAGATCAATATACATGAACATCAAGCCTGGAATCACCCTATAATCTCATAGATCTACAAAAATAAAAAAACTATTCAACAGAAGATATCTCATGAAAGAGGAAAAATCAGGAGATGATGTTCAAAAAGAAGGGATAACTCACCGATGTGAATCCAACGCAATCAATGGAGTTCAAATTGGAGAACGGGCGGCAAGTCGAGGGCTTGGAGAAGATCTGTTATCGTATAGATGCTCCTAGATGAAATAGGTAGAGAAGAAGGATGTTCTATCCATTAGATGCGACCCCGATCTATTTAATGAAAAAGAAAGATAGTACACTGTATATTATTTAAAAGTACAAAGCATGTACTTGCCTTTTCCAGCCACTGCATTAGGCAGTCTCTAGGTCATCATAGACATCTATGTACTTGTCCATTACACGGCAAGTACACGGTCACCTATGGCATCTGGGTACACTGTGAGTACATAAAGTACATAGTGTGTACTTGTGAAATTTCTAGAAACTCTTATTTTTCTCAAAAACAATAAGGAAAGTAAAACATACCTGAAAAGAAGATCCAAGTTATTACAAAATTCCTCCCTTAAAGAAATTTTTCCCCAAATGTCCCTATCAAGGAATCATTGAAGAGGAATCCTCAAACAGCTCTGACCACTGCAATCATACATCGGCCTCCCTCTCCTAGGTCTCATCCTATACTTGCTCGTGCTTTCATAGCAATCATACCAAAGGAACAGACCAGCCATAGAGAACCTTCTCACTTCGATCAACAATCGGGATAGGACGCTACTCGAACAAGGCGTCCACCTTGAGCTCAACCTCCTCTGGTTGGAAAACATGAGATGGGCTTGAGAAGTAATGTCGAAGTTGAGAAACGTTGAAGACATCATGCATAGCCTGGTACCTCTAAGGTAACTACAGCTAATAGGCAACCGGTGCAACTCTCTCCAAAATCTCAAATGGCCCGACGTAACTCGGTGAAAGCTTACCATGTTTCCTAATCCTCCTATATCCCAACCTCGATGTGACATGAAGGAAAACATGATCTCTAACTTTGAACTCCAAATTTCATCTCCATCAATCAGTATAAGACTTATATCGTGACTTTGCAGAATCCATCCTCTTCTAAATCATCTCTATCTACTCCGTGGTCTCCTAGACAAGACGAGGTCCTTGCATAGCTGCCTCTCTTGCCTCCAGCCAGTATAAGGTTGATCAGCATGGACTACCATACAATTCTACAAAATGTGTCATATCAATAGTTTCTTGAAAACAATTATTTTAGGAAAACTCCATAAGAGGTATGTGCTTCCCTCAGGAACCTCTAAAATCTAGGATTCATGCTCGAAGCATGTCCTGAAGCACCTGAATCGTATGCTCGGACTAGACATATGTCTGGGGATGGTAAGTTGTACTCAGAAGTACCTGTGTACCCAAAGCCCTATAAAGTCCCTGCCAAACCTGAGAAGTAAAACGTGCATCCTTGTCTGAAACAATGGAGTGCAGAACCCCATGTAGACATACAATATCTCAAATGTACATCCATCCTAGCTCATCAACACTGAAGGTCTCCTTGATCGGCAATAAGTGAGCAACCTTCGTGAGTCTGTCAATGAAAACCCATACTACATCATTCCCTTGAGGTGACCTTGGAAAACCTATCACGAAATCCACCACGTCAACATTACATTTCCACTCAGGAATTGGTAACTGCTGCAAAAGCCCTATTGGTCGCGGATTCTCCACCTTCACCTACTGACAGGTGGAAAACATCATGACAAAACCAACAATATCTCCTTTCATACATGGCCACCAATACTGATGGTGTAGATCTCAATACATCTTGGTGACACCAGGATGAACTGTCCAAACTGAGGAATGAAAGTCTCACATCAACTCCTCGCGCATGTCTTCTGGCACCCACACGCACCAATGAAAATGTAAGATCTCATCCTCTCCTACTATCCATCTAGGAATAGGGTCCTCTCCTAACAAACTCCTTCATAGGACTAGGCCTTCTGAATCTGATAGTTTCCTCATTCAAAATAAATCAAGAAGAGTAGAGGTAACAATTATAAAAGATAGAAACGTCTACCCATGTCTGTTGTGCACCTCCAAATGCATTTCAGATAATAGATCCATAAGCTTCCACTCACTACTGGCCTCCTAAACAGACTGTACTTGAGTCCTCTAGCACAATTCATCAGCCACTGTGTTTCCCTTCCCAAGAATGTAGGCAAGCTCAAAGTCAAAGGACTAAAGGTACTCAACCCACATTTGTCGTCTCAAATTTAGGTCGCACCGAGTGAAGATATAATTGAGACTTTTATCACTGGTGAAAATCAAAAAATTCTCTCCCTGAAGATTATATCTCTAATAGAATAAATAATGAACAACTACAACCAGCTCGAGATTGTGCGTCGGGTAGTTCTTCTCATGTGGCCTCAACTGTTGAGATCCATACACAATGACCCCTTTTCCCTACAGAAGCACTGCTCCCAAATAGAAACCTAATGCATCATAGTACACAGTATAGCTCCTAACCAGCTCTAGAAATACTAGTATTGGTGCTGGAATCAACCTCCCTTTCAGTTTCTGAAAGGCTTACTCACAAGAATCTGACCACAAGTACTTCGCACCCTTCTTAGTCAGGCCCGTCATTGGCGCTGCTAAGCATGAAAAGTCATGTATGAAACATCGGTAGTAACTAGTTATCCCTAGAAAACTTCATACATCAAATATTTTCTTTGGATACTCCCAAGAAACTACTACTCTCACTTTCTCTTGATCTACTAATACTCTTGTCTCTGAGATAACATGACCCAAGAAGTGAATCTGGTCCATCCAAAAGTGGCATTTTGAGAGCTTATCATATAAATAATTCTCTCTCAGTGTACTCAAAACGATCTCATGATATGTGGCATGGTCGTGTCGAGTGTGATAGTACACCAAGATATATTCCATGAAGACCACCGCAAAAGAATCCAAATATGGATGGAACACTCGGTTCATCAGTGTCAGGAAAACCACAGGCGTGTTTGTGAGACCGAATGGCATAACCACATACTTGTATAGACCATACATGCTTTGGAAGGCTGTAAGAGGTACATCTTATTGTATAACATGCAACTGATGGTAACCATATCTCAAGTAAATCTTTGAGAACACCCAGTCTCCTTGAATTTGATCAAAGAGATCATCAATACTTGGTAAGGGATATCAGTTCTTGACCTTAAACTTGTTCAACTTTCGATAATCCACAAAAAAGTATGAAGGTACCTTCTGCCTTCTCCACAAATAGGATAGAAGAACCCCAAGGATAAGTACTAGTTCGGATGAAACACTTTGCCTACAACTCCTCCAATTACTTCTTGAGATCCTGTAACTCTGGTGTAGCCATTCTGTAAGGAGGAATGGACACCGGTGCTTCTCCTAGAACAAGATCAATAGAAAATTACAACTCTCACACCTGAGGTAAACCTGAAAATTCCTCTAGAAAGACGTCCCTGAAACAATCCACCACTAGAGTAAAGTCCATCTTGGAAGTTCCTTGGTCATCTAGATATAGACTATAAATCTGGGCTTTAACTCCTCCTAAACCATGATGCTCAGGTCCCGCTATACTTTCATGGACATCCCACTCAGCCTTATGAAGAAATGATCTTCCCTTTAGTGATGTGAAACTCACCCTATGACGATAGCAATCAACAACTGCCTGGAAGGGAACTAACCAATAAATTCTAAGAATGAAATCATAGTCTGTCATCACTAGGGCATAAAGGTCCCATATGAAGTGAAACCCACCAACCTTGAGAGGTCACTCCTTACACTGACGTATACTAGTCTTTCTTGTCCCCAACAGTGTGTCTAGTGTCAAGATATCAGCAGAAGAAAAGATACATATCCCAAGCCTCTCCACAATAACAATAGATATAAAGATATGGTAAGCCCCTATATTGAAATGAGAAGAAGCTAAAACTCAAACAATTAAGATCATACCTAAAACTGTAGAGGTTCCTGGATCCTGCTCTTGCTGGGTCTGCTCCACTATAAAAGTCTGACCTGATCCATGGCCCTATGTCCATGTCTGACCACCCTGAGATGATCCACTCTGTTGTCGTTGAAGGCCTGGAGACTGGCTACCATGGCCGCAACCTCCAACTTGTCCAGAACGACTGGAAGAGCTCCAATTCCTAGACTGGTGAGAAACTATTGGTGCTGCTCCTAAATGAGGAGTCAAAGAAGAACCCCAGTCACCAGCTTCTGGTGAGAAGATCTGACAGAAGCGCTAAAGATGGCCCATCTTTCCACAAGATCGACACTCCACTAGGTCACTCAAGCAATGTGGCCTTGTATTCCCGCTCTTCCCGCACTGGTATCACACCACCTGGCTACCAGAAGAAGTGTCCCACCTCCTTGGATCCCCATGCGTAGACTCCATGTGGTACTTCCTGCTATCAGTAGGAGGGATACCAACTCCAGATGTCGATCCACCCTGGCTCACCACTCCTTAATCCCTAAAATTTCATTCTGTGATCAGTTCCTGGTTGACTATAGAAGTGATTAAAGTCAACCGGAATATTTTTACCTGAGATTGAATGTCGTGATTGAGACTATCCTCAAACATCATTGAAAAATTAACTCATCACCTCCTGGAATAGGAATGAAGCACTGCAGCTCAGTTAAGTAAGAAGAATACTCTATAACAGAAAGAGTAATCTTCTCCAAACTCATGAACTCTCAGGCTCGATCGACCCTCAAAGTCCTTAGGTAAAAGTAATCATAAAATCCATGCTGGAACTCATCCCAAACCATAACTTTCTGGATTCCCACCTATGAGATCACATCCCACCATCTCATGGCGGAGTCCCGAAGAATATACATAGCGAGCTTCACCCTCCTCTCTAGAGGCATATTCATATGCTCGAAGATAGAAAGAATGGATTCTAACCATGAATCTACAGCCTGAGGTCCTCCTTACCCTATGAAGGTGGGAGGATGCTGCTGCTGAAAAACCCATGCCAACTCTTCCATAGAAGGGGTAGGATGTGGTACTCCTCAGAAGGTCTATATAAACCTCATAAATCCCTATCAGAACTATACGTCAGCACTTGTGTCCAGAATGATGGCTGGTGCCAAGACTGGCACAATTGGAGGATCTACTGGTAGTCCCTGATCATCCATATCCAATGTCTGATCACTACCATGTAAATGGTGGACAACCGGAGTACATCTCGATGGAATGACTTTGCAAGTTCAAGAACACATATTAGATTAATTTTAACAGGGACTGAAACTTAGAAGTGTAAGAAGGTAACACGAGAAAGAGAGCATTCGAGTTTTACAAAACATTGATACACGTCGTGTAAAATTCCTACATGGAGTGTTCCCTTAAGACTTCACAAGGGTGTGTACTTTTTCCAACCCAGGTCATGTAACACCCCAAAAACATGGTGTGTTGTCCTAACACACGACGTGTACTTGAATCCTTTTTCCCTGCCTAATTTCTTCTACATAGCTAGGCCACATGGTTTCCCTAAATCAAGACTACATGGCATGTTTGTGCCAGACACAGTGTGTACTAGAAAAACTTTAATGACCCGTGTTGTTTGTCACACGTCCGGTTACAAATCTCACTCTACATGACATGTACTACAAGTATTTCACTAACCCGTGTTGTTCACTACATGGACAGATACATGGGTTACACTACACTGAGTGTTCAAGATTGACACGGTGTGTATAACTTATGTTTTATCCATTTGTGTCATTGGTCATACGGGTAGATACATGGTCTACACAACACAGCATGTACTTTCGTTACACGGTGTGTCCCAACAAGATTTCCCAACCCTGTGTCTCTACCCACACAGCCAGTGACATGGTTAGAGACTACACAGCGTGTACATACAGAACACGGAGTGTACTTAAGAAAGAAAGTTTATTCATGAACAGAATGACACATGGCGTGTATTTATCATTACACTCCATGTATTCTAGTTTTTTCTAGACATTAAGCATTAGAAACTACTTCAGAACCCAGAAAACACTAAAATGAACATTAATGTACAAAATTCCAATCTGTGAGGTCCCATACTCCCTGCGAATCAAATCTTGTCATCTTATATATGTCATATTCAAGGAAAAAAATACAATGATCCACCAAATTATGATCCATGAGGTCCCATAACACCTTATGAACCAAAGTTTGGCATATATTCAGATAAAACCTTATACAACCCAATACCTTATCATAAAGAAGGTATTCTATCAAGGAATCTATCACAACAGCATCCATATATAGCACAACATCTATCACAAAAACATGCAATCAATAATTCACCCTAAATGTCATGGAAAGAATTCATGACTTGTGATCTCTAGTAAGTTCTTATATGATGCATGAGATGGCATACCCTCATATCATCGGGTTGAAATAGAAATAGAACCTCAATACCTTCATCAATAACAACAAAAAACATTTGAATCACCCAATGGTGAAATCAAATCAACTGTAAAATTTCAAAACTAGAAAAATTGTAATAACGAGGTAGATTGGCTTTTCCTTGTACATGGGTTAGCTACACCTAGGCACAGTTTATTACCAAGTACCTATTCCTTCATATCCTTTGATATAGGCTCCAAACAGTATGTAAAGAAGAAAACAATACCTCTGATACCACTTTGTAACGTCCCGGTGTTGAAAGCCTCATAGAGGCTCCCCGTACCCAGTTGGTCACATGGCCTCAAGCGCATTTCCCCAAACACCAAAGGATGCTGATTAGCAACAAGGTCCTTGGGTGTGATAGTGGTAAAACTAGTCCCTCTTTGGTAGAGTAATTTAGAAGAAATAAACATATAACAATAGTTGGAGTAGTAATAATATCATACAATAGTAAACAGCGGAAGACTAGAAGAAGTAGACTGGAGCACATATATATGAAGATGCATGATACATATGTTTAAGAAAAATGCCAAATATGTCACAATGATGAAAAACATTACTAAAACAAAGTACAAAGAAAAAAAGTAAACAACTCCTCAGCATCACAAGCCTAAGCTTGGTATCATGCTCTCCATCTCTAAAGTAGTCATGTACCTGAAGTAGAAGGGCGCTTGACCTTATCTATACCTACAACAATATAATCTGTTTGAGCCCAAAATCATGACCCAAATAGGGTGTGAGTCTAATCCCAGAAGGAAACCACCCAAATATATGTGCCTAACAGTCATTGAATATATTTGGCAGGCAATAAACAAAATGAATTAGTAAACAAGGAAGTACACATAGTAACAATCCTACAAATTCATTTGCATTCATTTTCATATATCATGTATACAGCTAATCAGAAGCAGGTAACCCTCTGGGAAGTACTCATAGCCTAACCCCTTTGGTTCAACCAAACAAACACAAGCAACCCTCTAGGAAGTACACATAATCTAACCCCTTTGGTTCAGCTTTAGAAAAGACACTATGAGGAAGCACTCACTGTCAATTCCTCATGTGGTCTTGTATCGGTAAATAATAGGAACTCTGAAGAAGCTCAAAAAATCCAATTCCCCATATGGCTCATATTGAGGAAACGACAGACACATTGATGGATCGCAATGCCCATCCCCCCTATGGTCTCACAACGTAACAGTAAAATAGACACTCTAGAGAATCCCTCAACATCCATTCTCCCTATAGTCTACTACACTAGGTTCTCATGGCCTGTATAAGTTAGACATGCACAAACGATACATAGAAGCCAAAGTAAACCTCATAACTAATTTGATATAAAAACTATAGCATATCATAGCATGTCAAATAATAATCACTTCATCCTAACAATACTAGGAATGGAGCATAAAGCAGTAGCCTAACATACAAAGGTAGAACAAATGGTCAAAAACAAGAAAACATGGGGAAAACCTCCATATCATGGAAAAGATAACCCTAATCTCAAATAATTAACCTCTTTCCAATCCAACAAGTCATATTAAGAAAATAAAAGGCCTAAAACCATAAACATGCAATACCCTAGATGAGGGTATTGGGAACTCTTGCACATATAACTCAAAGACTATGGAAAGGAATAAACCACCTACCTCGGCATTGTGAGATCGATATACATGAACCTCAGGCCTTGAATGACCCTATAATGTCAAAGATCTACAAAAATGCTAAAAATGTTTAACTAAGGATAACTCGCGAAAGAGGAGAAATTAGGAGGTGATGTTCATGAATAAGGGAGAAATCACCAACGTGATTCCAACACAATTAACGGAGTTCAAATTGAAGAACGGATGGCGACATGGGGGATTGGATAAGATCTATGGTTGTATGGATACTATTGGATGAAATATGTTGAGAAGAAGGACATTTTTTCCATTAGAAGCAACCCCAGTCTGTTTAATAAAAAAAAGTTAATGGTGTATTCTTTAAAAGTACACGGCGTGTACTTGCCTTTTCTAGCCTCTGCTTTAGGCGGTATCCAGGTCACCACACATAGCCATGTACTCGGCCATTACACAACCAGTACATGGTCACTTGCAACAACTGGGTACATGGCGTGTACTTAAAGTACATGGTGTGTACTTCTGAAATTTCCCGAAACTCCACTTTTTCTCAAAAACAACCATAAAAGTAAAACATACTTAAAAATAATATTTGGATTCTTACATCAGTCATGTTAGATGTAAAATTGGGATGTCCCACATGGTTTTTTTTGGGTGGTAGTAGGACTATAGTGGAATCTTGGGGGAGGTCTGATGCATAGGATGTCCTAAATAACCAGTGGGAAAGTGGTTCAGGGTACCCAAACATTTATATGATATTACTATTATATTACCCAACTTTCTTTATTTGGGGAGTGTGCCTTGGTGAGGCTAGGTGATTAGTTTTCCTTGCTAGGTGTTTTAGTTACATCTAATTCTCATGGGGAATTATAATTCCTCCCCACATGTGCATGAGAGATTTTGGTTTCCCTATTGAGTATAGTTGTATACTCAACCTACATATATAAAAGTACTTTCAGGTTTCTAGGAGGACTTTGAAGATTGTTCCATAACTTACTAACTCAGGAGATGGTAGTTTCCATTTCTACCATTCCTTTCTTTTGGTATTTTCCTTCATAGTTTCTTTTACTTTTTATCACTTTATTTTGTACATGCAAATGGGAATGGATTTTGGTGTTTACTTTTATTTCAGTCTTTGGAATTTTTGGGATTTACTGTCTTATCTCCCGATCTTATTAAATAAAAATTGTAATGCCTTCCATTTTTCATGAGATTATATACCATTGGTTCTATTCTCCACTATAGGGCCTATTGAAGGTGGGACTCAGGGGTCATTATCTCTCCTTAAACTTCAAGAAGGAAGGGTCTAGCAGTTTGTTGTCCCTTCCCTCATCTTGGTGAAGGAGGGTTGTGATGAAATGGTATCATAGGCTGATGGTTAAGATATACGATGGAGTTAGGGGTTAGGAACATTGATGATTTCAAGGGATGGTGGGAAAAATTTCTAGGAAATCATGGTATGTGAAATAGGCCATGGATAACCGGCTAGGACAAGGGATTTTAGGGCCCCTCGTGATCTGATTCAAGGACTCTGGACCTAGTAAATGAGCAAGTGAGGCTACAATGATTTATATGGTAGAGACCATAGTAAAGGTGCATTCATCATAATGACTTGTGTTCTTGAGTGACTTGGGTATTTTGGAAATTTTAAAATAAATAAAAAATTTAAACGAAATTTTAATGGAATATTTTACACTACTCAGTATTAGGAAATCCTTGTTTCCTTTTAAGCTATGGAACCCAGAAAATATCCAAGATTAGTGTGAGAATTCAAGGCCCAACAGGTTGATCTGGTTGATCATTGAAGGTTTGATCAAGAGGAAGAGGATGACAAGGTGAAGAAGACTCTACGTTCTTTCTAGCGGCAAACCCTAAAGAAGTACAAGGGTAGTGTTTCTGGCTTGGAGACAGAGGGTTGGATTGAGGAGATATAAATCACCATTAAACTGATTTGTGCTCCGAGAGAGTACTAGGTTTCATTGGAAATTATTCAGATGATGGGACTAGTGTGTTAGTGGTGTATGATCTACCTCAGAGAGGTGATGGAGACTGAGGTTTTGGGGGATGACTTTGAGAATGAGTTTCGGGTGGAATTATTTTCTTCCACGATGATGGCCTAAAAGAGGAAATATATTCTCTCCTTATAGTAAGGGATTATGTCGGTCGGGGAGTTGGGGATCAAGATTAAGGATCGCCTTCATTTCTCTCTAGGCCTCTTCCCGAGTGAGGAGTCATGGGTAAGACTTTTAGAGGGGGCGCTCTGACCTTCCCTAAAGTATGTTGTCACTCATTTCACTCTGCCAACATACTGAGTGGTTCAGAATATGGATGAGGTATTAGAGAAGATATGCATACTAATAGGTTTTATGTGTGAGGGGATCCAGTTGGGTTCTTCAAAGGGGAAGGTCATCAATAGCAGGCCTCCAACATTAGGTCCTTACAGGTTTTTGCCGGTGGGGAGTAGGCCTCAATAGTTCTATTTCTGACCGCTCGATCCTTACCCTTTGTCCATGATCCTAGGACCAAGGTACTTTACTTGTGTTATCCATGGTAATCTTTAAAATTAGTGCCCGGAATGAGTGTAATGCGTTGGGGGTGGGAAAGTTCAGCACCCACCTCAGTAGTAGTAGCTGTCAACTAGACCATTTTAGTAGCAGTAGGGGCAGTGATCTCCCACTCCACCAAGGAAGGACGGTTCCAGAGGAGGCTGACCTTAGGGAACTCCTCAGGGACCTCGACCAGGTTCTGTTCAGGGAGGTGGACAATAGCCGAGGGGAAGAGGAGTTGTGTGTGGGTAGATTCACTCCATGTATGTAGTAGTTCTAGCAGGTCCAGAGGTTGTTCAAGGTATGATTAGTTTGTTTAGTACTCTTTCATGTGCCTTGTTTGATTCAGGAGATTCACACTCCTTTGTTTCTCCTAGTCTAGTCCATGAATTGGTTTTAGATGTGGATATACTTTCCATGCCCCTAGTGTTGAGCATGCCAGTTTGAGGTCAAACTATCATGTTTCGTGTTTATTGAGGATGCAGACTGATGTTGGGGCCGCATTAGTATAGTGGGGATCTCTTTATGCTTTATATGTATCCATAAAAAGTCATATTGGGAATCAACTAGATGTTTCACATGCATGCTATTATCAACTTCTTCTAGAGAAGGGTTGTGTTCTCAGATATGGGTGGCCAGGGTGCATATTTTTTCAGCGAATGGGGTTTCCATGAGGAAATCTAGTGAGTGGAGCCCCTTTTTCCTTGTTAGTCGAGCTATCAGTAGAGTCAGTAGACTTAGATATGGTGGAAGTTCTATGTATTTTTAGTGAGTTCTTGTATGTCTTCACTGAAGAGGTTGTGACTCTACCCCCTCAATGTGATGTTGAGTTTGGGATAGACTTACAACCTGGTTCCTATATGATTTCAATGGCTCCTTATTATATGGAACCTTTTGAGTTGCAGGATTTGTAGATTTTGGTTAATGGACTGATGAAGAAGGGTTTTATCCAACCAAGCGAGTCACCATGGTTTTCTCCAGTCTTGTTCACAAAGAAGGAAGATGGTGGTCTCAGGATGTGTATAGACTACCGAAGACTAAATCAGGTGACAGTCAAGAACTATTACCCCCTCTGGAGGATTGATGACCTTTTTGACCAATTGAAGGGAGTAGGTTAGTTCTCTAAGATTGACCTACAGTCCGAATATCACTAGTTGAGGGTGAATGAGGGTGACATCTCAAAGAATGATTTCAAATTCAAATATGGGTACTTTGAGTTTGTGGTCATGTCGTTTGAAATTAAAAACACACCATCCATGTTCATGAGGATCATAGAATCTATTTTCTACAAGTATCTGGACTGGTTTGTGGTCTTATTCATCGATGACATCCTGATATACTCATGATCATAGGAGTATCACACCGAGCATCTAAGGATAGTTTTGGAGGTCCTCCAACACCACCAAATCTACAAGAATTTGTTTAAGTGCATGTTCTGGATATGAGAGGTGAACTTCCTTAGAAACGTGGTGTTTTAGTAGGGAATAGTATTGGAACCATCGATGGTCAAAGAAATTGTTTCTTGGGAAGCATGGAATTACGTGTAAAGGTTCATAGTTTCCTGGGACTAGAAGGTTACTACCAAAGTTTCGTACCCGAATTCACTCAAGTTACAGCACCTTTTATAGCCTTGACCAAAATATACTAGTCTTTCATATAGAGTGATAAGTTCCATGAATCATTTGGTTATCTGAATGGGAAGTTAGTCAATGCTCCAGTGCTGAGGTTTCCAGAGGGAGGGGTAACATTTGAAGTCTTCCGTGATACTTATGGTCTAGGATTGGGGTGTGTGCTGATGTAGTAGTGGGGAGTGATTTCTTATGGTTTTGGGAGGTTGAATCCTCACAAACATAACTTTTCCATCCAAAAACTATAACTTACATTGTTTGTGTTCGCGCTGAAGTTTTTGTGGAATTACCTCATCAGAGAATGCTTTATTTTCTTCACAGATCACAAGATCCTAAGGTATGTCTTCTACCAGTGAGACCTAAACTTGTGGCAGTGGAGGTGGATGGAGTTTCTTTAGGACTATGACTTTGAGATCTCCTACACCTCAAAAAATGGGAATGTGGTGTCTGATTCCTTGGACAGGAATTTGAAGAAGGTTGTAGTTTGTGAGTCAGCAGATTCTTGGAAGGAAATAGAGGAGTTGGATGCTTTACATCTGAGCATGAGAGTGGAGGATGGTAGAGAATGTATGTTTTAGATGACAGTGTATTCTTCCTTGGTATGATAGGTGGAAGAGTCTAAGTGGCGATACTCAAAGGTCTAAGTGATTTATGGTCGTGTTAGCTAGGGTGATGCTCTGGAAAAATGATTAGAGGATAGTTAGAATTTGATTTTGTTCCATGGAATGTTGTTTGTTCTGGAGGCAATATACAAGGGAGTTCTCAGTGAGTTCCATAGATCACCTCTAGTTGTACATCCAAGAGTCTCCAAGATGTATTGGAGCTTGACAGGTTAGTTTTGGTGGCCCTATGATTTGTGGGTAGTGGCAGAGTTCATGGAAAAGTGACTCATATGTCAGGAGGTAAAGGCTGAACACAGTGTTCCTGGCGGTCTATTGCAGCCCTTAAAAATTCCCAAGTGGATGTGGGATGAAATCTCGATAGATTTTTTCATAGGAATACCCAGATCTAAGGGAGGTTTTTATTCCATCTTGGTAGTGGTGGACTGATTGACAAAATTGACTCACTTCTTAGCTGTTAAGGAGTCGAGCACAGTGGATGCTCTAGCATAGAAGTACATGGGTGAAGTTTTTTGGTTTCATGAAGTTCCAAGAACCATTTTTTTTATAGGGATACATACTTTACTTCACAGGTTTTTAAGGTATTACATTGTACTTTTGTCACCCATTTATTCCTTAGCACTAACGTTTTACCCACAGATAGATTGGAAGACAGAGAGGACCATCCATACATTGGAGTATATACTATGGGCATGTGTTCTGGACTTCATAGGATAATATATATGACACTTACCTCTAGTATATTTTTTCTAAAAAAATAGCTATCACTATACAATTGGCATGTCACCCTTTGAATCCTTATATAGAAGACTGTTTCGTTCACCCATGTGCTGGACATAGGTTGGGGAGATAGTTTTTTGTAGTCCAGAGGTGGTGCAGAGCACGACGAGAAAGGTTAAACTTGTGTGTGAGAGGATAAAGGTGGATCAAGACTGGCAGAAGTCATATTTTGATCAAAGGAGGAGACCCTTATAGTTCAAGGTTGGGGATGAAGTCTTCTTAAAGGTCTCCCCTCAGCATGGATAGTGGAGGTTTTGTAGGGGAGTAAGCTTTATCTAAGGTTCATCGAACCCTTGGAGGTGTTGGGACGATTCAACGAGGTGGCATATCAGCTAGCATTACCACCACTGTTATAGAGGATCCACAACGTCATCCACTTATCTTAGATCTATCGGTATCTACATAATAACTCCCACATCCTTGACTAGGGATAGTTGGATATGGAAGGTGATGTGACGTTCGTGGAGCGACCGGTGACAATCAAGGGTCATAAGGAGAAGGTGATTCATGGATGGACCATTCCCTTGGTTAGTGTGTTGTACAGTCATGGTGTCCTTGAGGAGAGTACCTAGGAATGGGAGGCACAGACGTGTTCCTAGTACCTAGATTTATTCTGAGTTTTGATATTGTGTTTTCCTTGTATGCTGTTGTAATGTAATACTTGACCTTGTTTGCTATAATATGGGAATATTCCCTAGTTCTTTGAATGTGTGTGAAAAGTCCTTACTGTGGGGATGGGAGGACATAATCCCTAATCAAAACACATTATGGTGGATGCGATTAAACACGTGCGGGTGAGTTAGTATTTCCCAAAGTATATATTATATTGACATAAAGAAACGGACTCCCTAATCCATAAGTCTTGATGGTATAACCTTTCTATGTTTGTGTGGTTACTTAGGGGAGAGGAGCGGTAGTGTTTATGTGGTTTTTTAGGAGATATATGAGAGAGCTGTTCTTGGATGTCAATGTTTTATTCTATATTTCGAACAACTCTAGGGTGGTTTTTCCCTGAGAGGTATCTTATGAGTGATTGTTCGGAACCCTCTCCTTTCTTTGGGCTTACATTTAAATTCTCAAGGGAGAGAATAGTTTGAGAGGTGTCTAATGTAGTGTATCAGACCCTCCTAGTCCATTACTTTGCCAAATCATGATGTTTGAGGCATCTTGGGGACCATCAGTGACTCATTGTGGAGTTTTCCAAATTTCAAGTTGGATGAATGGTGGAACTGATTGGCATCGGTGGCACCAAGGGGCATCGGTGGCACCGATCGGCCATCAATGGCACCAATCAGCATCGATGGCATTGATTGGAAATGGTGGCACTGAGGGGCATCAGTATCACTGATGGAATTCAGTGGCAAGTAAATGGTTCTCGGGTGACAGTGCCATGGTGTTGGTGACTCACTCATCGGTGAATCATTACAAGATTCTCCCAGACATTTCCAGTTTTTCTCCAGTAACGTATCTTTTGGCGTAAAAGTGTTATAAATGGCTATTTTAAACTGATTTAAGGTTGTTTTAATTCCCCTAAATGATATATAAATTCCCTAAGAGTTTGTAAACCCTCAATTAACAAAATTTTCTTGTCACACCCTTTTCATCATTTTATAGCCTCCCGTGTTTTCTAGTTTCACCCCTATTATGTGTTTTATCGGTTTAAAGGAAATCTATCAACTCACAGCAGTTCTCTGGTCTATCTCCACCGTCTCTGAGAAGAATTATTAAATCACAATTAATCCTAAAATGTGAAACCTCCCAAACACATAGTAAAACCATGATATTCTTTTCAAACACTCTAAGATTTCACATCCCATAACTCTAGGATCAGGCCTTTTATCACACCGAGGTCTTCTTCTTCCTTGGTCCTCTTTTTATTTTTCCTTGGTGCACTTGGAGTCTCTCTTCTAGAGATGAGTTTTGTCTGCATTAGAGCCCTCATGTTTGGTTATTCTTGTAGTTTTCTGATGCATTACTATAGTTCTTGGAATAAGGGGAAAACTTTGATCCTAGATCATCCAAGTAGATGTTTTTCCTTGGTCTCTCTTAACTGTGTATCATGCAGGGGGTATGGTGATGTTCCCTTGGAACATAGATGAAACCAAATTTAATGAATATAATAAACAGACTTTTGAATAACTAATGGATGGGTAAGTTGATGATTTTGTTGTGTTATACCATTTTTTTGTTATGAAATGTATGGGCTCATTTCCACTAAAAATCGTGGTGGTTGGTGGTCCTTTCTTACGCACTAATGAAGCTCTTTTTTTATTTATATTTTTGTGATTGAATTAACATAACATGAAAAATAGTTAACAATGTAAACATAGTTGATTAAATGGATTCTTGATGAATAATAATCCCTCTGTGATCACCCTTTTTAACCAAATGGAAAGACAGAAGTTAATGGATGATGTTTTTTAAATATAGAAACTTCCTTGCTTTGTTTTGGTGATATTCATGGTTTTTCTATTTAATGTTTGTGGGGTGACATGGATGGGAATGGGATCTGTGGTTGATAGGTTGTTGGTTTGAGAATATGAGGTTGTGTGGAGCCTAGGGTAATTCTTTTGGACCCAGTATATTGGGGCTTGGTTTGGTTCTAGTACTTTGAGGGATCTCATAGATAACTTTTGATGATGTTACTTATAAGAGAACTGGGTGTGAATGCTTACATGCCTACTTGACTGTTTTTTTTAGTTGTTGTTTTTTCCTTATGGTTAGGCCTGTTAGCTACCCAGTAGTGAAGGAATATTTAAATGAAATCATTTGAACATGATAATGAGAACTGGTATAATGGGGAAATATTTTCTAGAAATGGGTTTTACTCTAGTTATGGTTGTTTTATACTTGTTCATGTAGGGATAATAGCAAGAGTGGTTTTGTATGGGCTATTTGTTAGTTTTGGGACACTTAGGTTGAGATGAGGGATTTTTTACCTATATGTATAGAATTTAGTTCTTGTGTTTTTTATACGCATCCCACCCATGTTGAGAACTTCCTGCTGAATACCCACATTTCATGGGGGATGGTTTTTTTACCAACATTACTATGAGTGGATGGTTATTAGCTCCTTTTTTTCTCCCTCTCCCAGGTATCCCAAGACTCTTAGGGTAGGTTTTTATATCCTAGGGTTAATTATGGCCCAAGAATATTCAGGTAGGGTATTTTGTGGTGGTTGTACCAGGTGTGTGTGGGAATGTTTGTTTCCCAGGTGTCTTTGGGATGAGGCTTGGGTGTCTTCAGGTGTGGAAGTGGTTGTTCTGACCCAGATGTCTTCAGGTGTGGAAGTGGTTGTTTTGGACTAGGTGTATTCAGTCATGGTGGTGGTTGTTGTATCCTAGGTGTCTACAGGTGTAGTTATGTGTTGTTGTGGTGGCCTAGGTGTTTGTGAGTGGGATAGACATATGGTTGGGATGGCCCACATGGTTGTTTTTGGGGTAGTAGTGGGACTATAGTGGAACCTATGGGGGGAGGTATAATGTGTAATATGTCCATAATAACCAATTGTAAAGTGGTGCGGGGTACCCAAATATCGATGTTTCATTATTATTATCTCACCAGACTTTCTTTATTTGGGGAGTGTGCCCTGGTGAGGCTGGGTGGATAGTTTTCATTGCTAGGTGTTTTGGTTACTCCTATTTCTCATAGGGAAATAGAATGCCTCCCCACTTGTGCATGAAATATTTTGGTTTCCCTAATGATTATACATGTATACTCACCCTACGTATATAAAACTACTTTCAGGTTTCTAGAGGACTTTGAAGACCGTGTTGGACCTTACTGGATTGGGCGTTGGAAGTTGTCATTGTTGATTTTCCTTTATTTTTGTACTTTCCTCCATAGTTTCTTTTAGTTTGTATCACATTATTTTGGAATTGAATATGGGAATGGATTTTGGGATTTACTTTTATTTTAGCCTTTAAATTTTTTGGGATTTACCTCCTTATCTCTCGATATTATTAAATAAAAAGCGTATGACCTTCCATTTTAATGAGATTCTATACCCTTGGTGTTAGTCAACACTCTAGGGACTATTGAATGCGGGACATGGAGGTCATTATCTCTACTTCAACTTAAATAAGGAAGGGTTTGGCATTTTGATGTCACTTCCCTCGTCTTGGTGAAGGTGGGCCGGGACAATCAGACATTAACTTAATATATTATGTAATTTTATATAACATGGTAATAAGTGAAATAAAAGGAAAAAATAATCTTTATAATGGGGTCCAAGAAAGTAAATTATTAAAATTATATTATTATATAGTAAGGAAAAGAATGTACATGATGTGTCAGACTCAAGGTGGGGGGATTTCTTTTATAAAAATCATATTTTAATGTTTCCCTTCCAACTATTAGTCTCCCATGTCCATATTTTTTAAACATATCTCATTGATGTTTTTATATGGATATCAATGAATTATAAAGTAAATTTTATGTACCTTTTTAATTTCATTTTAATGTTTTAAAAATTAATCTTTTTATGGAATTTTTCACTTTCTATACAAATGGAAAAGAAATGTTTTATTTTAACATATAAGATGATAACATTAATTCCCACTGCCAAAATAGTTATTTTATATTTAACTTCTATTAAAATACTTCATGGTATCCTTAAAAAATATATCATTCCCTTTTTCTTGTTGATTTATTTTTTATAAAAAAAATTAAATGGAATGGGTATTTTGATGTCCAAAAATGTTATTCAAGTGGGTTCAAATGGGTTGTTAAGGGTTTTATGATGAAAATGTTCATGCTTAAAAAATTTATACATGATATGGTCCTTTTACATTGTTTATGATAAAAGGTGATCCCAATATACCCTATAAACTAGTTTGAGCCCAATTATTTCTCATGATATGATGGTTTGGTCCCTATTATATCTCTTGATATGATTAGTGCTCTCCATTATAGATATCCAATGCATTGGTTATGAAAGTTGATTGTATGGTTATTCCATTAATAAGATTGATTTTAAGAGTTTTGTATAAATGTTTTACTAAAGTTACCTACGTGATTAATCTATTATTACTATGGGTTTTTATGGAAATCTTGTGATTTTTTCAAGGTAAGATAATGATATTGTATTTAATAGAATATATATGCAACTTATTAAGGGTGGAAATAATAATTTTGTGAAAAATAGTTCCTATGTTTTTCATGACATTAATGAAACCTTTATGAGATTTATTTTACTATTTAAATTTCATCAAAAACGTTTTATGAAAAAAAATTGTATAGAAGTTGATTTATTTGGAAATAAATTGTTTATTTTAACCAAATGTTTAATTTTAAAAATGAATATTTTTATAATTGTTTAATACACTAAAGGTTTCCTTCTTTCTTTTTATGTCTCTTAATAAGGTATTTATTCTCATTCCACATTTTAAAATGTTATTCATAGTATTTTAAGGAATATTAGGGATAGGGATAATGTTGGGGGGGAAATCCTTCAAGGCATCATTGAATCATTTTTGAGGTGATTGTGTTTGTTGAAAAAGTAAGCCTCCATGTTGTGTTTGTTCACAAAGCAGGCCATGATGTATGAGTGTGTTGAAAAAGGAGTTTTACATAGTGATTTGTCAGGTTCAAGGGATGGTTTCAATAATCGATGATTGATTGAAGAACCACGAAAAAGGAATGGGTGATCTGGAGGTAGTACAAAAAGAGTAGATACAAGGTGGCACTATTTTCTAGTGTTTAAGAAATTTTTGGGCCTGAAAATTGGAAATTGGAGAGATATGTTTTTGGCAAAGGTTGTGGCACGAAAAAGGAAAGAGGTGCGTGAAAAATTAAATTTGGCGTGAAAAATCAGCGGGATGCGTGAAATAATTGTGTGGTGCGCGAAATATGAAATAGGTGCACAAAATATTTGCGGGATACACAAAATAGAGGGATGAAGTTTTTCAAGCAAGAGGTGTTTTGAGGTCCGAAGCTCGAAAATTGGAAAAGGCATGAGGTGCACGAAATATTGGAGCAGTGCGTGAAAAATGGTGTTGCACGGAAGATTTGTTTTTCGCACTCAGAGAAGATTACGCGCCCAAGGAGAGTTTTTCACACAGGGTCGATTTTGCCTATAAATATGAAGTGACCCCCCTCTATTCGATACAACTCAAGCCATAGAGAGTATCCGAGCTCTGGTACATGAAATTAAGTTGCACAAAATAGTTGTGCAAAAGGAAGATTGTTGAGTGAAAAGTGAATTTCACGCAAAATCCATGAATTACGCGCAAGTCAGTGGAGAGGTTGCGCGTAAAAGCTATTATGCGTAAAATAATTTGTTTCGTGTAAAAGTGGTGCAACGTGTAAAAGGGGTGTTGTGTGTAAAGTCGAGTTCGTGCAAAAGCATAAAATTACATGCAAGGCAGTGTAGAGGCTGTGTGTAAAATTTAGTGGTGGTGTGTAAAAGAGGTGTTATGTGAAAATTTTATTTCGCAGAAGGCAAAGGAAATTACGCGCAGGGTGCCATAAGGGTTGCGCGTAAAAATTACAGTTACCCGGTACACCCGGTGCAAAGTGAGATTCATCTATGGGTGAAAGTTGAGCATCAACATAACATCTATCAATAGTTAAGGATGTACAATTCATTAAATATAATGAAGAGACCTACAGGTCTATAAACTGTGAGTGGATCTCTTCCAAGTGTTGTGAGAAAAGGAAGAGGAAGAAGGTTATCCTTTCTAACAGTAGTGAGCCTGAGAGAGAGGAACAGAGAGTAACCCTTAGAAAAATAGTGAGCTGACCCTAAACATTGTAAAGGAAGTGAGACTAGGCATAGAAGTGATCTATCCCGAACATTGTAAATTGGTAGTGAGATTTAGTGGATTTGGTACAGCGGCACATCGTCGTTGTATACTCCTTAGATGTAGCCCAGTAAGGGTGAACAAAGTAAAAATCTCTGTTTCTTCCTGCTTGCTTCCTGGAATTGCATTTATAGCATCATCATTAGATAAAGAAGAAAATAAGTGATCATAATAGACACACAAGTGCAAACAAAGTGACCCTTGTAATAAAGAGGTCAAGATACGGTGGGGCAGGAAGAATTTTGAAAAAGAATATCCATACCCTGATTCACCCCCCCCCCCCCTCTCAAGGTGTATAGGCCCCTATTGGTCATAACAATTAGTATCATAGGGAAGGTTTATTTTATTAGATTTGTTTTCTCTGACTGGGTGTAGTCGATTTGTGTGGTTAAATCAGTCTTCACTTATCTCAGTGAGCCATGGAAAAGGGGAAAACATCAATGAAGAATTAGAATCCAGGTGATATCTCTCAGTGTGGAAGTGTTTATAGAAAAAGTGTGATTCAACTAAAAGAATCAAACAGCTTACTGAAGGAAGGCTTGGATGAATCTGATAGGGAAAATATGGATTCACTCAATCATGATGTAGGAATGAGTGAAGTACTTGAACAACAAAGTGATACTGAAAAAACTGATGATGAATAATTTTTAAGAAGTAGGCCACCTGTAGATGTTTTCAACATGACGAAGAAAATGGATCGGAAATTAGATGAAGAAGTTAAATCTAAAGATATCTGGATCTATGTATTGTAAATTGAGGTCAAAAATCTAAGAGGCTTAAATCAAAGGCATATTGATGTGGCTACTGACCTAAGGGAGAAGAATGATTCTCAAGGTGAATAAATACAAAATATGGCTAGAATGAAAGGAAAACAAAAGGCTGATTATTATGAAGAGAATCAAAAGTCAGATGAATTTCAGAATATAAAATCCAGAAATGATGATCTTGTTACACAACTATCTGAACTAGTTAATAATAATCAAAGGCTACAACAAGAGAATGCATGTTTTTCTGATTCTGTTTCTCCCAAATAATTGAAAGTAAATAAGAAAAGTGAAATGGTAGAAAATCTCACACGATAACTGGAAGATGAGATGAGTTGTGGAAAGAATCTCAGAAGAAAACTCAATACCCAACTTGAATCAAGGGATATAAAGATTCAAAATTTGTAAGAAGATCTATAATTAGTGAAGAAGGATGTGGAGAAATCCAATTCTATAGGAAAGCCTAAAATGAAGGATGCCTTGTACTTTCTATTTGATTATCCTTCAGAAGGTGATGATGAAATGAAAAGAAAATTTTCTATTTCTGAAAAGAGACAAGAACAAATTTTCTCCACTCAAAGACCATACAGTTTGAGAAAATCTGGTATTGGGTTTGATGAATCCCCTTCCATGCATGATAGAAAGAGAGTTGTGAACAGTTCCATAAGTGGAGAGAATCTTTTAGGTGCTGGAGATAGGCCTAAGAGGACAGTTACAAAGAATTAGTGACGACATGTGCTATTTCTGCTGGATTCATGGCCACACATCATGCTTTTGTTTAGAGGCTTAGGAATACATTTAGAGCTATGAAAATATAAACATTACTAAATCTGAGAATAAGAAGAAGTGTTATAAAAAATCATAAATAAGAGTCTCTTAGAGAAAAGTATTTATTAGATGGTATTACTGTGGAAGAATGGGACACACCATGAGTATGTGTCAGGAATCTCAGGAGCTCAATGTTAGAGGAATAACTCAATATGCATCAACATCTCAACAGATAAATAATGAAATGAGGTATGCCTTTGATAGAACAAATTTTATATGTTCTGGTTATGGGCATGTGGCAAGACATTGTAGCAAAAAGAAAGGAGGAAAGAAAAAGTAACTTGAACAGAGATCTCCACCACAGGAAGTGTACATCAAAGAATCCTATACCAGAAGACAACATGGTAAGCTGAAAAAAGGTTTACAGTCTCATAGAAATTACTAAGTGCTGAAAGAAAGGTTTATCAATCACCTTCTCTGTCTCACTCACAACAGCTCTTGTGGAGAGAATGTGAAAAAACATGGAAGATTAAGGGGAAATCTACTCCAGCTATGAAAAAGAATAATCTACATTCAATTGAGGATTCTCCACCGGTGAAAAACAGTGTGGTCACTCAGAAATCTGATAAAAGAATGATAAACAAAGAATGCATTGAAAAATTCGCATGTAGTGTTTCGTAATGAGAAGTGGAGGAAAGAGAAAGACCCCTACAATGGTTGAAGAAGAAAGTGAAGGTGACAAGTAGAGATATTCTTACCCAGATAAGGAATCAAGGGAAATGGAATTTTGGAGGAAAATCGAAGAAGGAAATGTGTACTGGTGGGTTTAAACCCAAAATTGTGGAAAATTCCAAGCCTGCAGAATCTACATATCAAAAAAAGGCTTAGAATGTGGGTAAAGAATGCTTAGTCAAATGGCTAGAGTAGTTAAAATTGGTTAGGAATCTAGAAGAAGCAAGGAAGGAGTGTGATGCTCTGCGTGAAAGAATCAAAGGGTTGACCCATCAGGATCAACCACAATCCTCATCTTGAGGATTCCAGAATGGCCCCTCTCCCTATGTATATAAATGTTGTTAACTGGTGATGTAAGTGTTTCAGGTTTTAGAGAGATATGATCCAAGGGGAAGTGGAATATGAAGATGTGAAGGGATGAGATTATATGCTTCAGAGTTTTGATTGGCTCAAACCAGGTACCAAAGTTAAAGAACGGGAGAAACAGAGCACAATAGGAAGTTATTGTGTTGTTAACTTTGTCTCATGTTTCCTACACTGAGTTCCAACTCAGTAGGCTTAGAGATTTTGTTAGTGTCTCAATTTCAAGTGGAATATGAGAACAGATGGTGTAGGAGAAGAAGAATGTTTAAGGGACTAAAAGGTGGGCCTGATCTTGGAAAGTGTTTCATAACATTGGGAGAGTATTCAATAACAAAATCAGATGAAAGATCCATCAAAGAAATAATTGGATGACCCATCTCAGGTGTTTTCTATCAAGAGAAGACATATTTCTAGAGAAGCAGAAATAATCATGCATCTCATGCTTATCTATTTTGTTCTAACAATGTGCTATCAGCTAACTGTTTTCAGGATACCAAGAAGTTGTGAGAGAGTATCAACAATGATTCAACAAGAAGATCAGAAAATTAGTTGAAATAAATGACGTCATTGAACAATGACATAGTGACAAGTTTTATGTTGAATGTGATGAAGTGTTAAGAGACTCAGGGGGAGTAATAGTGGTTGATACTAATTCAGAAGATAATTAGACATGGGAGATTGTTTTGAGGCCAAATGATAAGAATGTCCTTAGGGATAAATGGATCTTTTGAAAAAAGTTGAATAAAGATGGAAAAATGATTCAAAAAAAAGAATGACTAGTGTTCAAAGTATACTCCCAGATAAATGGAATTGATGTTGATAAGACATTTGAACCCATTGTAAGACTGGAGACAATCATATTATTTCTAGCTATTTCAGTGCAACGGAAGTTCAAAGTTTTATTGATGGATGTCAAATCTGCATTTTTGAATGGGGTTCTGGAGGAAGAAGTGTATACTGAGTAGCCAGATGGTTTTCTAATTCATGAGGATGATAACAAGGTTTGCAGACTGAATAAGGCATTGTATGGGCTGAAACAAGCACCAAGATCATGGTACTCAAGGCTCGATCAGTACTTAAAGAAGCTTGGTTTCCAGCGTGGGGGAGTTTATTACAATATCTATTTCAACAATAAAAGTAATAAAAGGATGATGGTCATGTTTTATGTCGATGACATAATATTTGGTGGATCAGATGAAGCTCAGTGCAGACAGTTTTCTAAATTCATGAAAAGTGAGTTTGAAATGTCAATGATTGGAGAGCTAAGGTTTTTCCATGGTCTGAAGGTGACACAAGGAATGAATGGCACATTCATTTCTCAATCCAAATATACCAAGGAGGTTCTGAGAAGATTTGGAATGGAAAATTACAAGGAGATTAAGACTCTGGTTTCTACACAGATGAAACTATCCAAAGATGAGAATGGAAAGGCAATAAATATCACAGAATACAGGAAAATCATTGGATGTCTATTGTACTTAACTACGACAAGGCCTGACATTGTTTTCTCAACATTCCAAGCAGCAAGATATTAGATTAATACCAAGGAAATCCACATGCTTAAAGTGAAAATAATACTTCAGTATATCAAGGGCACAATGTATTTCGGCCTAATATATAGTAACAAATCTCAGTTAGAATTATTGGGATATACCGATGCAGATTGGGTCGGTTCAGTGGATAACAGGAAATCAACTTCAGGAGGTGCATTCTATCTTGGTGGATTTTGTGTTTCTTGGCTAAGTAAAAATCAAGATTGCATTTCTTTGAGCACCACAGAAGCAGAGTATATTTCAGCCACTCAATCTTTCACAAGGTTATTATGGATGAAACAGCAGCTTGATGATATGGGCGTTGAAATGAAGTCTCCGATCGGAATCCAGTGCGATAACTCAAGTGCTATAAATCTCAGAAAAAATCACATCCATCACTCAAGTACAAATAAAATTGATATAAAGTATCATTTTATCAAGGAGAAGGATAAGCAGGGAATCCTGAAGTTGGAGTATGTTCCTATAGAGCTACAGTATGCATAAATTCTGACAAAGGCCTTACCCAAGGAAGCTTTTGAGAGGAATTGACTAGATCTGGGAGTTCAGTCGACTCCCCGCACTTTAAATAGTGTGGATGTGGATCCCCCTCTCCCTGAGGTATTATGTGTTTTTCTATAATGTGATAATCTATGTTCTTTCCAATGTTTTAAACCACAAATGAGTGACCTTTGGGTTCGTTGACAAAGGGGGAGAAATAGTGACTCCTCTAGTGGGAGAAACTGTGGCTAATGAAGGGAGAAAATGTATTTTTAAAAGACACGAGGAGAAGTTGATAGGTGGAGCAGCGAGATACGGGGAGAGAAATGAGATAGGGAGAGTATTAAATCTGAATATTCTAGAAGTGATCGATCAAATAATAGATATCATGATAGCTAAAATCGTGATAAAAGCAGAAGAGTGGTGTTGGAATGGTGTTAGAAGGTTTCCAGCTATCACCAATTGGTTCTCAAAATGGTATCATCAATTGGTATTAGTTTACAAATTGGTATCATTCGGGTGTCAATGGTTAGTGTCAGAAATGAATTGATTCATTGATCAAATTTTCATTAACTCTTGTTTATCACGCTGAGCATTGCTCATGTGGGCTTAGAGTATGTGTTGAGTGAATCCTTGATCGCTATCATAATCGCAAGAGGCGAATGGCGGTATAAATTGGAAGAAGTGTTAATGTGACATCAAAGTGCAAATATTTTTTTATGATAAGTGTTGTCAACAAACCCAAATGGATAGATTTTTGGAAAAAAATCCCTTAAGGCATCATTGAATCATTTTTGAGGTGATTATGTTTGTAGACAAAGCAGGACTCCATGTTGTGTTTGTTCACAAAGCAGACCATGATGTATGAGTGTGTTGAAAAATGGGGTTTACATGGTGATTTATCGGGTTCAAGGGATGATTTAAATAATTGATGATTGATTGAAGAACCTCAACAAATGAATGGACGATCTGGAGGTGGTACAAAAAGAGAATATATGAGGTGGAGCCGTTTTCTAGTGTTTGCGAAATTTTTGGGCCTAAAAATCAGAAAATGGAGAGATATGTTTTTCAAAAAGGGTTTGGTGTGAAAAAGGAAAGAGGTGCGTGAAAAATTATGTGTGGCTCAAAAAATCAGCAGGATGCATGAAATAATTCCGCGGTGCGCAAAATACGAAAGTGGTGTGCAAAATATTTTCAGGATGCATGAAATAGAGGGATAAAGTTTTTCATGCAAGAGGTGTTTCGAGGTCCGAAGCTCAAAAATTGGCAAAGTCATGAGGTGTGAGAAATATTGGAGTAGTTCATGAAAAATAGTGTTGTGCGGATGATTTTTTGTTCGCACTCAGAAAGGATTATCCACTCAAGGATAGTTTTTCGTGTTGGGTCGATTTTGCCTATAAATTAGAAGTGATCCCCTTCCATTCGATACAGCTCAATCCATAGAGAGTATCTGAGCTCTGGCGCGTGAAATTGGAGTGCACAAGAGAGTTGTGTGAAAGGGAGACTGTTGCATGAAAAGTGAATTTCACGCAAAATCTATGAATTACACGCAAGGCATGGGAGAGGTTGCGCATAAAATCTATTGCGTAGAAAATAATTTGTTTCGCATAAAAGCGGTGTTATGCCTAAAAGGGGTGTTGCATGCAATGTAGATTTCGCGCAAAAGCAGAAAATTATGCGCAAGATATTGTAGAGGCTACGCGTAAAATTTGGTGGTCGTGCATAAAAGAAGTGTTGCGCGAAAATTGTATTTCGTGCAAGGCCAACGAAATTACGTGCAGGGTGCCATAAGGGTTGCGAGTAAAAATTGTAGTTGCCCAATAAACTCGGTGCAAAGTGAGATTCATATGTGGGTGAAATTTGAGCATCAACAGAGAATCTATAAAAAATTAAGGATGCATAATTCATTAGAGATAATGAAGATACCTAAGGTTATCCTTTCTACCGACAGTGATCCTGAGAGATATAAACAGGGAGTGACCCTTGGGAAAGCAGTGAGATGACCCTAAACATTATAAAGGGAGTGAGACTGGGCATAGAAGTGATCTAGCCCGATCATTGTAAATTGGCAGTGAGCTTTAGTGGATGTGGTACAGTGGCACATCGCTGTTGTAAGCTCCTTGGATGTAGCCCAGTGAGGGTGAACCAAGTAAAAATCTATGTGTCTGCCTTCTTGCTTCCTAGAATTGCATTTATAGCATCATCATTAGATAAATAAGAAAATAAGTGATCATAATAGACACACAAGTGAAAACAAAGTGACCCCTATAATAAAGAGGTCAATATCCAGTGGGGTAGGAAGAATTTTGAAAAAGAATATCCATACCCTGATTCACCCCCCCCCCCCTCTCAGGGTATATTGGCCCCTATTGGTCCTAACAGATAATATATAGATGAAAATTGTAAATATGTGGCACAAAAATAAAATTTGGTGCATCTTAAAATATTGTTTTTTGGGAAAAATGGATACCAAGTTGAAGTGTCCACTTTTTGATGTAACACTCATTTATGTATGGGTGATAAACTAATTATAAAATAATATAAACATAAATATACACATTAATTCAAAAAAATGAATTCATTTATAATGACACAAGAATATTTAATTTTTAAGGATGGGTCCCTAAAAAAATATTTTCACATGGGTAAGGTTATCAGACTCGGGTGGGGTGCATATGAAATAAAAAAAGTAAAACTAAAATACTAACACACACAAGAAAAAGATGTAGTGTAAACATAAAAATAACATTAACACTTTCCAAAATCATTAACAAACATCTACTTTTACACACAACCATTACATCTAACTTTATACCATAAAACCAGCCTCGTGTTACACACAAAACAGCCACAATAAAAAATCTATTTTCTAGTCTAAACACATAAATTTACAATTTATATATTTATAGTAACCTACCATATTAAATTCATTATTCTAATAAATTTCATATTTAATAAAAAAAATATCTCCCAAAACCCACATTTTTCCTTTCTATTATAAAAAATCACATATTAAAATTTTCATTTACAACACATGTTTTATTAAATTTTGTTGCACACTCATTTAGTATTTTCCTCATTATTAGTAACATAGTGTTTCTACTAGGAAACTATACAATATTCCATAAAAACCATAAACTAATAACTACATAACCATTTTATAACACTAGTCATCATCCCCCACAATAACCACACAACACTTCCTCTTCCACATGTTTAACTATTTCATCACCCCCAAAAAAATATCTACATTCTTTCATTCCAAAAAAGGAAAGGTTTACACAACATCACTACTTAATCCACACCAATATACCAAAACCATCCATTTAATTTCAATATAATCCCACCACAATGGTGATAAAATAAATTACACCATCAATAAACATATAATAGTAAATAAAAATAGAATTTAGAAATATGCACTTCCACAAGCCCCCATTTTAAAACACACATCCCTATCAATTTCATTAAAATAAATAATAAACATCTGATAAATTATAGAATCCATGTAATCATATTATTTACCATATTTATATTATAATACTTTTATGAGAGATGATTCTATAATTTATATTTCAATAATAATGAAATAGATATATTAGCATAAAATAATTTCCAGCAATAACATTGGGTAGTTAACATACACCTAAAAAAGTCACAAAAATAGGGGAAATGTGGATCACCCATTCACATTGATTTTCATTATTTTAATTAATTTTATTAATTATTTAAATCCACACAATATATATAAGGAAATAAATTTCTTAGAAATTCTATATTACACACATAAATAATGGATGTGAACATCAATCACATAATGGAAACTACAACATACTAGATACCATCAATACTGGTAAATCAATAAAACCAAAATCATAAAAATATTTGATAACTTTATCATGAATAAATTACAATGAGAGAATGTAACACCCCAAGATTTCATAGTGTGTTAGTTCTTCAAAATAATTCAATAACTTTCACTACATGCAACACCAAGTTCAAGCACACCATGACTTACCAAACAAGCCATTCAAAAGAGGTTATGAATAGTATTAGATAAATTTTAATGTTTATATAATCCTTATAATTTTAGAATCCCTATTATGAGTTTCTTAGTCATAATGCAAGAACAGATTCATTTTCAGTATTTCACTTTTATCAACTTCTAATAGTGAAACCTTTTTAAATACAATATTTTAAACTTTTTGACTAAATGGGGACATCAAAAATTTAAAATGAAACACCCCAAGCTTCCACGGTACGTTTCCCTTTGAATAATGTGATAGCGTGTGTTGTACGCAACACCGAGTTCTAACACACCATAACCAATCAAACTAGCCGTTATAAATAGTAATACCTACTTTTTGAAAATATATATATTTTATATTTCAAAATGGACTTCATTTTTGGATTCGGAATATCGAATTTAGCCTAAGGTGAAATTTTGGTACTTTTCGGATAACTTTCATATTTTGATGAATAGTGAAAATTACTAAATTTTAATTAAAAACAACTTTTTTAATCAAAATAATTAATAGTGATAAATTATGAATTTGAGTGGTTTTAAAGTATATTTAGAATATATTTTTACAATTTAATATAATGTTGGTCATTAGACATAATTTTACAATTAAACCGAACATAAACAAGTGTCAATCTTTTGATAGTTATTATCTCTTAAAAACACGCTTTTTGTTTTGACAGCGGGAATTAATTTTAAATTAATTTCTGCCACTTCTGTGTTTTGAATTTAGAAAAATGGATTCCATATTTGGAATCAGGATGTTCAAATTGTGTAAATAGGTAACTTTTATTTTTAGACATTTTGAATAATTACTGCGGTAAATATTTTATTTACCATGGTTAAAGGGTAAATCCGGTAAATAAGGGTTAAAAAATAATATTATAATAATACAAAATTACCCTAAAACGTGTCCTAACCTTATTGGTGGACACATACCCGACCATGGGCATCCTTGGGTCAATTTGGGGACCCCTTGGAGCCACTTGTATGTGGTAGGGACACATTATATTAATAAAGTTAAAATAAAAATAAAAATGGCATAAGCTTACATCTTTTATAAGAACAATTTTTACATAGGGTTATACATGTTGGATTTTAGATTATAAATATTCATTAGAAATCTAAAAAGATTTACTACATAATGATGTTTTATTTATAATTTTTAGACATTAAATAATTTATTTTATTTATGACACAATGATGATGCAGTAATTACTAAAATAGTAAAAAATTAACATAATTGATATTATAAATACCCAAATAAATATAATATGAAACTTTTAATGAATTAAACTAATTTTCTAGGATAATATGATATATTAGGATTGATTTAATTGACTTTTTTCGAATTAATCAATCTGTTATGAGTTTCACAAAAATCAACTATTGAATAGTGTCAAAATTGACATAAAAGAGTTCTTAAAACAAATATTATATTATTAATTGATATTAAATTCCTAAAAAATCTAAGGTTCGGCCAAGAGACTTATATTATGATAGGTTAATCATTAATGGACCACTTGGGGGTCGCTTGGATGTATATAGTAAGTTTATTAACCATATTATATAAAAATACAAAGAGACATTGTAAAAGTGAAACTAATTAACTTAGAGTTAATACTTAAAGATAAGGTTAATATAAGTACCCAAACCTGTCTAAATTCTATTGGATGAGTTGTTTTCGACCTATCCCCACCTCATCCTTTGAATAGTAAACTTTGGAGCCTTTGGAAACCGAATATGAATTTATTATAAATTAATATTTCTAGCTTTTCCAAAAGTGCCCCTCACCCCTCTTATAAAAGGGCACTCCTCCTTCTCTTTTCCTCACACCTCTCAAGCCACTTGGCTCGTCCAAACTCTGCCCAACTAAGCTCCCCAAATCCCTCTCCTACTCCTTGAAGCTTCCCCTTAGGCATAAAGCATTTCAAGAAGTCCTTTGGTTCCAACCAAAGTGAGTTACCTAGATTAAAGGTAACGATTTCTCTTAAATTATTTTCATTCATTTTGCTTCTCCAACCCCCAAACTCTTTTTATTTACTTTATTTTGTAACAACACCAGTATCCACAATATACTAGGATGTTTTTATAAGAAGGATTCAAGCTACACATACACACAACTCCATCTAATGGATGATGAACATAATGTTTCTGTGGATGGCAAACTAACGCCTCACGAAACGATGATTGTTCAAATACATCTTACCACCTCTCATGGTGGCCATTATGATGGCACTGTAATTAAATATGATATTAATGATATATATTTTATATATAAGCTTCTGTAATTCCATTTTATTTCATACCATTATTCGTTTCATGTTGTATATACATACGATAATTTCATTTGAGGAAGTGCGGACTACCGCCCCCTTAAAATGATATGACTCGTTCATACCACACATGGAACGTATAAAGGATGGTGTTAATGAACTTAAGTAACATATATAAAATATTATATTATACTGGAATAGTAATATACCTATGTATCATTTGGATTCAATTCTTTTAAAATAAAAATTAAATGGAAGTAGCGTTCGTGCGTACGTACGGACTACCGTCTCCACGAACGCGGTGAGATCCATCCTCCATCGTATCCATTCAAGTATAATTATCATTTGATGATTTAAAAATGATGTTTAAAGACTTGATACCATTCTGGATTTGAATAATATACAACTTATCCTTTACAAACATGGCTTATGTAACAAAACATATAAAAGAAAATGAGTAAGTTAACACCCGAAACGACGATAATTTTAAGATATTATTATCAAATCAGTATTAAAAGATCATATATGATATCATATTAATATATATGATTCTTGTATAATTTAGTAACAATTATTTCACTATTATACAGGAGGTTAACCTACCCCAACCAATGAAAAGTTCAAGGTAAGGGTTATTTCACAATCTCTTCATTATCCGAGGTTGTTTATATGTAATAATCTACTGGGATCTCTTTATCATCCACATCCATGTTTCTTAAAAATGTATTTCAAAACATTTTTACTATTTACAAGAATATGGGTTAAAGTCATTTATACCCTTTTTTTGACTTTTTATAAGAGGTTTATAAAGGAATCTTTCTGTCGTTTTCAAAACAAAGTCCTTTTTAACCTTTTCGACAGAATTGAGGTAAGAATGTTTTTTTTAACTTATACGGCGGGTGCGGTTATTTTACGCCGTTATAAAATCTTCAAAGCTTTCCTTACAATCTTATAAGAATATTTTCAAAGAAAATGTTTTATTTTATATGGATCTTAAATGATTTCAAAATAAAAGGAGATATTTCTTTAAAAAGAATTTTGATTTCATCTATGTCAACATCCTTTGATGGATTTTAAGATTATTTGAAGTTGATTTATTATGATACAAAACTTCTATATTGTATTGAAGGTTTTGTGATATGTTTGACTGTGGATGTGCTATTTTTATACCATTCATATTTTATTGTGAAAGTATTGACATTTCGTATGCTAGTTTTAATACGAATGTTTATGTTATGTTTAAACCTTTTCATATGGGAATGCATTGGACTTAATAAGTGACGGGTGGAGCCCGCTATAGCTCCTCGATGCATCGGTAGGTCTCATGAGACAAACTAGTGTCTTGGCACAAGGCCTTGACAAAATCTTATTTGTAGTCTTGGCACGAGGCCTTGGCTATGTGGTTATGATAGTCTGGCATTATGCATTCCAACATTATGAAAGTGGTTATTTATTTTTGCATGTGATTATTCGATTAGTGGAATATCCATGTGAATAAGTAAATGGCATTATTTAATTTTATTTATGCCATACCATGTTGAAAGTTCATGTTTAAAAGGCTTTTGTTTTAGTTATACATTGCCTTAAATGTTTATTCTTATTGATGAAAGTTTCCGCTATATTGTTATCCTTACTGGGCATTTGAGCTCACCCCTTTTCTATGTTTTATTTTTCCCAGGAAGTGAAGATGTAAGTTATGAATGACCTGCAGGGATATTATGAGGGGATTGTAGTGTGGACTGTGGAAACATTATGTTGTTGTAGTAGTTTTTGATTTTATGATGTAATGTAAAACTAATGAATATATCTAGTGTTTCCAAGGCTACTAAACCAATCGGTCTTTCGAGATTTGATCTTTCTTGTGATCATGCCAATGTTATGAAGTAATGCACTGACTCTGGGTAACTGGGGTCGGGGCGTTACAGTTGGTATCAGAGGAAGTTTAGTACAAACCTTGGAAGATAGATTTAGATAAACTCTGATTAGAGCACATAGACCTAAGATGAACTTTGAGGATTAGTATAGAAGAACTTCTTAGAATTTTGGTATTGTAGAGATTTTGTGAGTTTTCCGAGCAATACATCCCTGTCTGGATACGAGCAGGTAGAGGCGGCTCTGGCACAGATGTACCTAGGGGTAAAACCCGAAAACACCGCTTTGAGCTAGACTCGAACGGGAACTGGTGCACGACAACGGGCCTTGCTGCACTCTTGGTTACGACACTCCCGGGGGATATGCTTAGGATAACTCTCATTTTCTTTACAAATCATTATGAAGGGTTTATGAGTATATACGTCCTCAAAGGAAACATTCTTATGATTATGGATTATATCCATAAATAGTTCAATTTATGTTAATTGTTTTATAAGTATGGGATTATGTATTTTGATTCATAAACTGATCTAGTGTATGCCATTGTTTAGAAATGGCGCCCAGTAGAAGGAATGAGAACTCCAGCAATGCACATGATCCAAAGAGAAAGAAGGATCATATCTTTCATGGTCTTAAGCCAGAATTTATAAGAGAAATAGTCTCCCATGTATTATCATTATATGAAGAAATAATATCATGTGTTGATAAGATAAGTAAAGATTTTACTGAGTCCTATGGATTTGAAGGGAAGCAAGAGAAGAAAAGGATGGAAGAGAGAAAGATGGATAAAGGGAAGAGGGAAAAGAAGAATTTTCCCATATGTGGTAACTGTGGAAAGAAACACCCTGGAACTTGCCTGAAAGGAATGGGAGTTTGTTATAAGTGTGGAGAAAAAGGGCACAAAGTACGTGACTGCAAGGGTAAGAAAATGGTTTCAAATGTACAATGCTTCATTTGCAAGGAGTTTGGACACTACGCGAACCTATGTCCCAGTCATCAAACTATGCCGCAAATGATGTTATTGGATAATAATCAAGTTATGATACTACCACAGATGAAGAGGAATGATTAGATTTCTTATGTTGATTATGTCAATTGAGTGTGTATCAACAATTTACTTGTTATAATAATTATGGAGTATGTAAGGATTGTACTGCAGTACTATTTCATTAAGGACTTGAGATTTTGTGGAACAAAGAAAAGTGACTCAATAGCAGGATAAATTTTTGGAAAATATATGGTTGAGAGAATGATAAACCATAATATAGTTCTGATACCGAGGTAGTGATTTTGGAATAATACATGATTGTTTTGGATAAATTATATTGGATATTCTTGACTACCTTGGAACTGATTAATGATTTGTATATTCCATCATTGTTGGGGTTTAAAACATTTTTGGATTAATGAAGTATATCCAGCATTCTATATGGAATAAGGGAGCATGAATGTAATCAATAAGGAATATGGTAATTCAGGATGTTTCAGTGTATTAAAAGAATACATGATGAAGGTATTCATATGATATTACGGGGTAAAAAGAATCTACATTATGCTTACCTTCCTTATAAATGTTGGACTATGAGTTTGGACAGAAGTATTTTGGATAGTTCTAGTTTGGATTATTTTGGATTGCCATAAAAGGACAACCCGGAGGTCGGGCGGCAACCCGTCGCGTCCGGCAAGGCCGCGAGACTTGAACCCGCAACCGAAGGGCGACAAGGGTGTATCACCTACCACTGGCCCACGAGATGTCCTGGATTAAATAATGTAGTTTTTATTAAAAGATCTTTTAGATGAATTATAAATTCGTTTATTTTGGAACCCTATACGAATAGTGTAAATAGAATTTTTTTACATTCTATTATCTTTTAGAGTGAAAGATGAGTATGTGGTAGAAATTTATTAATGGATAAAACTCTAATTATAAAGTAAGTATATCTCCTTATGATCTTAGCCAATCTCATAAATAAATTCCTCAACATTAATAAAAGGAACTTAGAACAAAAATGTTGTCCTAGATGGTACCTTAAATCATCACTAATTTATGGCTTTGGGATTGTTGGCCTTTTCATAGCCATGTTCTCTACCACTCTCCATCAGATAATTGATGGTTAGATTTTTCTTCCATATCCATATTTTCCTACATGGAACCCTAGTATGTGTTATATTCGGTAATCTTCATACTTTCGACTATTTATTTTAAATAGAGGCCTCATTAATTCATTTTTCGATGTGGGATTTCAACTAGGATATTTTGAAACATCAAAAATGTGTTATCCTAATACCCTATGTTTTGTTGAACCGATGGTATTTCAAATCATCATAGATTGATGAATTTAAGGACCTCAATTTTATACTTGTTTGTGATTGATGACCTCAATCACTACCTATAAATATTTACGTTTTTCCTCCAATTATATGTCTCTAAATGCCACCAATGTTCTCCTAATCGAGATCATAATTTGGTGGTGACCCTTTAATTTCTCTTTTCCTCATATTAAGACTAAATTTTAGTAACCCAATTTCCGATGTGGGGTTTCCCACAAATATATTATCTATTTTCCACCTTTTATTTTCTAAGAACAATTTCAAATTGCGAGGACGCAATTTATTGAAGGAGGGGAGAATGTAACACCCCAAGATTTCATAGTGTGTTAGTTCTTCAAAATAATTCAATAACTTTCACTACATGCAACACCAAGTTCAAGCACACCATGACTTACCAAACAAGCCATTCAAAAGAGGTTATGAATAGTATTAGATAAATTTTAATGTTTATATAATCCTTATAATTTTAGAATCACTATTATGAGTTTCTTAGTCATAATGCAAGAACAGATTCATTTTCAGTATTTCACTTTTATCAACTTCTAATAGTGAAACCTTTTTAAATACAATATTTTAAACTTTTTGACTAAATGGGGACATCAAAAATTTAAAATGAAACACCCCAAGCTTCCACGGTACGTTTCCCTTTGAATAATGTGATAGCGTGTGTTGTACGCAACACCGAGTTCTAACACACCATAACCAATCAAACTAGCCGTTATAAATAGTAATACCTACTTTTTGAAAATATATATATTTTATATTTCAAAATGGACTTCATTTTTGGATTCGGAATATCGAATTTAGCCTAAGGTGAAATTTTGGTACTTTTCAGATAACTTTCATATTTTGATGAATAGTGAAAATTACTAAATTTTAATTAAAAACAACTTTTTTAATCAAAATAATTAATAGTGATAAATTATGAATTTGAGTGGTTTTAAAGTATATTTAGAATATATTTTTACAATTTAATATAATTTTGGTCATTAGACATAATTTTACAATTAAACCGAACATAAACAAGTGTCAATCTTTTGATAGTTATTATCTCTTAAAAACACGCTTTTTGTTTTGACAGCGGGAATTAATTTTAAATTAATTTCTGCCACTTCTGTGTTTTGAATTTAGAAAAATGGATTCCATATTTGGAATCAGGATGTTCAAATTGTGTAAATAGGTAACTTTTATTTTTAGACATTTTGAATAATTACTGCGGTAAATATTTTATTTACCATGGTTAAAGGGTAAATCCGGTAAATAAGGGTTAAAAAATAATATTATAATAATACAAAATTACCCTAAAACGTGTCCTAACCTTATTGGTGGACACATACCCGACCATGGGCATCCTTGGGTCAATTTGGGGACCCCTTGGAGCCACTTGTATGTGGTAGGGACACATTATATTAATAAAGTTAAAATAAAAATAAAAATGGCATAAGCTTACATCTTTTATAAGAACAATTTTTACATAGGGTTATACATGTTGGATTTTCGATTATAAATATTCATTAGAAAGCTAAAAAGATTTCCTACATAATGATGTTTTATTTATAATTTTTAGACATTAAATAATTTATTTTATTTATGACACAATGATGATGCAGTAATTACTAAAATAGTAAAAAATTAACATAATTGATATTATAAATACCCAAATAAATATAATATGAAACTTTTAATGAATTAAACTAATTTTCTAGGATAATATGATATATTAGGATTGATTTAATTGACTTTGTTCGAAGTAATCAATCTGTTATGAGTTTCACAAAAATCAACTATTGAATAGTGTCAAAATTGACATAAAAGAGTTCTTAAAACAAATATTATATTATTAATTGATATTAAATTCCTAAAAAATATAAGGTTCGGCCAAGAGAATTATATTATGATAGGTTAATCATTAATGGACCACTTGGGGGTCTCTTGGATGTATATAGTAAGTTTATTAACCATATTATATAAAAATACAAAGAGACATTGTAAAAGTGAAACAAATTAACTTAGAGTTAATACTTAAAGATAAGGTTAATATAAGTACCCAAACCTGTCTAAATTCTATTGGATGAGTTGTTTTCGACCTATACCCACCTCATACTTTGAATAGTCAACTTTGGAGCCTTTGGAAACCGAATATGAATTTATTATAAATTAATATTTCTAGCTTTTCCAAAAGTGCCCCTCACCCCTCTTATAAAAGGGCACTCCTCCTTCTCTTTTCCTCACACCTCTCAAGCCACTTGGCTCGTCCAAACTCTGCCCAACTAAGCTCCCCAAATCCCTCTCCTACTCCTTGAAGCTTCCCCTTAGGCAGAAAGCATTTCAAGAAGTCCTTTGGTTCCAACCAAAGTGAGTTACCTAGATTAAAGGTAACGATTTCTCTTAAATTATTTTCATTCATTTTGCTTCTCCAACCCCCAAACTCTTTTTATTTCATTTCTTTTGTAACAAAACCAGTATCCACAATATACTAGGATGTTGTTATAAGAAGGATTCAAGCTACACATACACACAACTCCATCTAATGGATGATGAACATAATGTTTCTGTGGATGGCAAACTAACGCCTCACGAAACGATGATTGTTCAAATACATCTTACCACCTCTCATGGTGGCCATTATGATGGCACTGTAATTAAATATGATATTAATGATATATATTTTATATATAAGCTTCTGTAATTCCATTTTATTTCATACCATTATTCGTTTCATGTTGTATATACATACGATAATTTCATTTGAGGAAGTGCGGACTACCGCCCCCTTAAAATGATATGACTCGTTCATACCACACATGGAACGTATAAAGGATGGTGTTAATGAACTTAAGTAACATATATAAAATATTATATTATACTGGAATAGTAATATACCTATGTATCATTTGGATTCAATTCTTTTAAAATAAAAATTAAATGGAAGTAGCGTTCGTGCGTACGTACGGACTACCGTCTCCACGAACGCGGTGAGATCCATCCTCCATCGTATCCATTCAAGTATAATTATCATTTGATGATTTAAAAATGATGTTTAAAGACTTGATACCATTCTGGATTTGAATAATATACAACTTATCCTTTACAAACATGGCTTATGTAACAAAACATATAAAAGAAAATGAGTAAGTTAACACCCGAAACGACGATAATTTTAAGATATTATTATCAAATAAGTATTAAAAGATCATATATGATATCATATTAATATATATGATTCTTGTATAATTTAGTAACAATTATTTCACTATTATACAGGAGGTTAACCTACCCCAACCAATGAAAAGTTCAAGGTAAGGGTTATTTCACAATCTCTTCATTATCCGAGGTTGTTTATATGTAATAATCTACTGGGATCTCTTTATCATCCACATCCATGTTTCTTAAAAATGTATTTCGAAACATTTTTACTATTTACAAGAATATGGGTTAAAGTCATTTATACCCTTTTTTTTATTTTTTATAAGAGGTTTATAAAGGAATCTTTCCGTCGTTTTCAAAACAAGGTCCTTTTTAACCTTTTCGACAGAATTGAGGTAAGAATGTTTTTTTTAACTTATACGGCGGGTGCGGTTATTTTACGCCGTTATAAAATCTTCAAAGCTTTCCTTACAATCTTATAAGAATATTTTCAAAGAAAATGTTTTATTTTATATGGATCTTAAATGATTTCAAAATAAAAGGAGATATTTCTTTAAAAAGAATTTTGATTTCATCTATGTCAACATCCTTTGATGGATTTTAAGATTATTTGAAGTTGATTTATTATGATACAAAACTTCTATATTGTATTGAAGGTTTTGTGATATGTTTGACTGTGGATGTGCTATTTATATACCATTCATAGTTTATTGTGAAAGTATTGACATTTCGTATGCTAGTTTTAATACGAATGTTTATGTTATGTTTAAACCTTTTCATATGGGAATGCATTGGACTTAATAAGTGACGGGTGGAGCCCGCTATAGCTCCTCGATGCATCGGTAGGTCTCATGAGACAAACTAGTGTCTTGGCACAAGGCCTTGACAAAATCTTATTTGTAGTCTTGGCACGAGGCCTTGGCTATGTGGTTATGATAGTCTGGCATTATGCATTCCAACATTATGAAAGTGGTTATTTATTTTTGCATGTGATTATTCGATTAGTGGAATATCCATGTGAATAAGTAAATGGAATTATTTAATTTTATTTATGCCATACCATGTTGAAAGTTCATGTTTAAAAGGCTTTTGTTTTATTTATACATTGCCTTAAATGTTTATTCTTATTGATGAAAGTTTCCGCTATATTGTTATCCTTACTGGGCATTTGAGCTCACCCCTTTTCTATGTTTTATTTTTCCCAGGAAGTGAAGATGTAAGTTATGAATGACCTGCAGGGATATTATGAGGGGATTGTAGTGTGGACTGTGGAAACATTATGTTGTTGTAGTAGTTTTTGATTTTATGATGTAATGTAAAACTAATGAATATATCTAGTGTTTCCAAGGCTACTAAACCAATCGGTCTTTCGAGATTTGATCTTTCTTGTGATCATGCCAATGTTACGAAGTAATGCACTGACTCTGGGTAACTGGGGTCGGGGCGTTACAGAGAACTAATAATAATATGGATGGGAACTAACCTCTAATTGTAGGAAATTAATCTCTTGAAATTGAGAGTTATCAGAAATAGAAGGGGGTTTAAGGGATTCTATAATCGTACCTCCTATATCTAGAAAATTAGATTAATCATGGTAAAATTGGATAATTTTGGTGGAGTTATAAATTTATACTAGAATTGGAAAACATTAGATTGTATTGAAACATTCCATAATCATTCCCAAATAAGAAAATTTTAAACTTCCCTATAAAAAAACACAGCAAATCCCCACATATCTTTCCCTCTTAAACATCATCAACTCTCAAATTTTTTATATTAGAAATAAAGGGTCATTATTTGACTCAATTACAATATCATGACATAAAAAAGAATAATACCAAAAAACTCATCCTCAAGGTCCTCACCTGGTTAAAAATATCAAAGTTTCATGACTGAAAAACTAATTTATCCTATGATTTCAACCTCCTGACTTCACAACATGTTAGAAATATATTATTCTATGAACCCCTATAAAGATAATATTATCAACTATTAATACACGTTACACCATGATCCAAACCATCACATATTGATGAAAAAATAGATAAATTTATATTTTTATGTTTAAAAACTACTTTTTATGGTTCATTACCAATATATAATAATATTCCTTTAAGTAATTTCCCCTCAAACCCTTATCAATATGATATCTCCCATTGTACTACAACCATGCTCCTAGTGAAAACAACAACTCTCATAGACCATGAATCTAGTCCATGACATGTACGTAATTATGTTATACACTAGCTACAGATCTACCAATCTACAAAAATCATCTCCCCACATCATGAATCAAACCACCACACTGCGACCTTTGTCTCTTAGTTGATATCATAGATCCAACATCACCTCTCTACCACTAAACTTCTCTTTACACCACCAAAACCATAATATTACAAAAGAATGGGTAATAAATTTATAATTCATTATATTGGATACCTATCAAAACATTCACATCTCATAGAATCATAACCAACCATATATAGAAATGTATAATCACTACTATAAACACTCTTCCATGTGATACCTATTAAATAAAAATAATGGCATTAGTAAGATATAAATCAATATATAAAAATAAATGTCAAAAATAGTTAAATAAAAAAATAAAAAAATCTCAAAACAGTTTGCATACTTTGTGTGCATCTATAAATCATAGTCACACATAGTCCCCTCCAGGATACTATTTATTCAAATAATGAAAACAATGTGAATAAATCACCAGTTCAGTGCCTCATAGATCCTAGATTTTGACTAGATGCTTCATGAACATCACAACATCTTATTCATCCAAATATACTCAATCCATTACATGAGAATGTTCATGAAGAAATTGATAATGTTGTTGATGATATAATACATCATATATATGGTCTGGCTACTGGGGAAGCATTATTTGATACACCACCTTACTAACAAGAAAAAATACATCAAAATGGATAATAAACCATAGATAAATATTTCTCCCAAGGAAAAATAAATATTTTTCATGATGAGGGAAAACCATATAAAATGCATGATCAGTGAACTCATACACTAGGGTTACCCTATTTTATTTAACACAAAACATCTAATTGTCAAGTGCCAATGTCATCCACTCTTGTACCATTTGAAAATATATATTTAGTGCATTGTGCCAAATATATTCTGAGATGAAAAAAATCCCAAACCACTATCTAGCATAGTAGATACCCTCGAGGCCATCAAAACAACTCCTTGAATAGATCCATGAAAATGGATTAGTTATAAATATTATTATTAGAAAATTCATCCAAATATAAGAACTTCATGGATGATCCACCAAAATATGTGACACATACACACCAAATGTTCTCTTTAGTATAAATTGTCTGATCTCTCTTCACATCCATTTAAAGGATAAAATAAGAGATAAGGTAGGGTTGGTAACCAAAATAACAGGATAGTCCACAAAATACTCTTTTGGTAAAGAAATGATCCTAATTAGAAATGATAATATTTGAGAAATTATAGATACATATGATTTAATCCATATACTGCCTCACTAGAATATTCACAATTCATAGTTCATTTGTATCTAGTAAATGATCTGAATTTATCAATTGATCCCTGATCACCCATATAAAATCATACCCCCACTGGGCATGTGGTTAATCAATGATTAAATCTAGTGAGATGTCCCCTTCTTCCAAATAGGGACATAAAACAACTACAATAATCATAATTCCCCACCATTACTTTTTGACATACCAATCATCGTGATATCGAATCTAGTACTGATAACATCAACTAGGTCCAAAAATGATGACTCCTTAGGGAATGATAAATAATGGATACACAAGGATATACTACCAAATTAGAGATATAAAACACTCGCAAAAACCCCTCAAGTGTATTTGATAGAATAAACCACCTCCCATGTAACATCACCATATTCTGATCATCATTTGACCAAACCTAAGGAACACCACCATGGAAGATTATATCTCGCATCTCCTCTATCCCATATACTTCTCATCGAGACTCATCCACCTAAAACAACAAAAATTATTAAACTATAATCTAGTTCAAACAACTTATACCACCAATATTTTTGTGTCATGATGCATCATTTTCAAATCTCCCACCACTCTCAAAACATCTACCTCCTTCTATTAGAAAAACCCATCGGTACTTTCTTCTCAGTGCATAAGAAATCTAATTCCCTTTATCTAGGGAATATAAGATCTCAAAATAATATTTTGTAATGAAATCCATCAATCATTGCTAATATAGATTAAGATCCTTGTAGGAAAAATTACACCTCAGTATATTGTGACATGTGAAGGAAAAAAATCCCTTCCCATTCAGTTTATTTGACCATAACGTTATTTAAAATTATACTTCTTACTTCTTGACATCATGAGTGGTATAGCTATGCATATTTGGATGAACATTATAGAGCCATATAAAATCCCTTCCTGTTACTATATCATGTTTCATTGCAAATCATGATTATAAGAGTCAAAAAAACATTAAAAATCACTCTATATTATTGAAACTAAAGAATAAAATCATTGATCAACCAATATATTAGGAATTTGAAAGCTCTCTCACAAAAATATTTCAATCCAAGGGTTACATCCTTACTGGTCTGAAATATCATTATAAATTATTTATATGATAATTTAGTCATAAACCACCAATAATAACTAATAAGACTCCAAAAACATAAAAACTCTATAAAATTATTGTGTGTCACACAAGAAATAACAACTTAAATCATCAATGAATCAAATTTAAAACCCTTATAAGACAATAAATTCCTAAATAAATGTAACTAAAACATCTATTAGTTGAGCATGAAAACCCTCACACAAGGATAATGTTACTAAAGGGGTGGTTAATTTAACCTATGATGCTCAAAATAAGATTCCTATTACATTTATTTTTGGGTAATTCGCTGATAATTGCTGCCAAAAAATGATAATGGAACACATGATAATAAAATCTTATGAGTTCCATGAAAATAATTAAGACTTTATTCACAAAAAACAACATAACTATGATATATATGATTCAATAATGACACACAAAAACATCCTTTAGTATATTATAATCCTTCACCACTATTTTTTGATTCCTAAATAAAAAATCAATAATTGAGAACTAGTTATCATCCTTAAACTTGACAAATATATCATCAATCCTCAAAATAGTGTTAATAGTTCTTGACAATAAAATTATTTTACCAAAAATATTGTAAAAGTAACCTTGAAACACCATATTATATGTTGGAAAGTGAAACAAGAGAACACATGATGATACACTGGGATGGGTAAATCCCTTTTGCATCAAATTTTTTATCTATATCAAAAAATACCTCAACACATAATGTTTTATATAATATGGATCCATCTAAATCATAAGGTACCAAGATATAATTATATCCCAAAATAAATGTCAAATTGAGGGTTGTAGGGTCTAAAACTTCACTAGTATGACATTAAATAACTCCTTGATTGATATGGGAAACTACACCTTAAGTAACACTATAAAATCCAATGAAAATGATTATAGTTTTTATGGTTTCTACTTTAAACAACAATGACCCATCTGATAAACCAAATCACCAATAAACATTGTATGTGGTCCCTCATTAAATATAAATTTAATCTTAAAAAATTAATGATCATAAACAATATATAAAACCAATCTAGGATAATAATTGAATTGTACGGTCATATGTCCCATAAGAAGAAATATCCAGGAAAATTATGTTTTCTAATTATTATCACACAACCTTGAAAACATCATTAAAATGGTGTATCCTCTATCATGAATAGTTAATACTAAGGGAATTGGAGGCATCTTAAACATGAGTCCTATGTAATAAGACTAAGGTGGTATAACAGTGGAGTCTGATTCTCCAAAATAATATAAATTAGAAATTATGGAGGAAGATAAATAGAAAGTGCCTTGTATGATATCTGATATATCTATTATTATCAACTCAATAGCTTGAAACTATCAATGTCTAGCTTCACTTCCCCACTACTGATACCACCTCCATGACCACTCTTAGCCATATTTATTAGAGGATGAGAAAATTTATGGGGATAAACTCTACTACTTCATATTCTATCTATAGAATATAAGGTAGTTTTTCTTACTATTAGTATATACTCTAAGGAAACTATTTTAGAGGATGAAATATATAATGAACACTAATACTATGATTAATTTTAAGAATGTTCAGGGATTGATATCTCTAATCTCTATAGAAATTGAGAATAAGACACATATGTTCATATCTCTAATTGGATGAATTATATTGACCAACTCATGAAAAACAGGATGAGAGTTGTTTTGAAAAACTACTTAAAAGTGAGAACCTCAATTTCTCTAATTTCTGAGACCTTCTATTAATAGAATTTTTCATTGGGTAACATTTATGGATACTATCTAGAGATAATTCAAGATACACAAGCATTAAATAAATCACCTCATTTATATTTAATGCATCTAAATATGTTGTATGAATAAATAAGAGCAAAACTCCATGAACATGATCCCAAACTACACCATGCTTATGTTCACTTGATAGTGTGAGGGAAACTTCTACATCTTCATTTTACTCTTCATTGATGATATAAACAACATAAAGAACTACCTATAAATAATATAATGAATTTTCAATATATTCTACTCCCCAAGATAAATAATAACCACTGGAGAGATTCACCTCACATCTAAAAACCCACTAATGAAAATAAACACTTTAACTGGGATTGGATGAAATTAAAGTTTATTATGAGATTAATGAGTCTTTATACATTTTAAAATTCATATATTCCCCCTTAAAAACTATCTAACCCATGAAGAAATATCTTATATAGATTCTTTCTAAAATACATATCCTCCTCAAAAAGATAAATCTTGTAATGGTAAGATGAATTTTTATATTTAACCTCATGAACCATAACACTCAGGTAGGTGATGTTCATAGGAAATATCTTCATGCAAAAATAAAACACTTATTCTATGTAAAAAGAAATTAATTTTGGATTAAATTAATTCATTTAAATTTATTTTCCCCAATATCACCCAAATTAAAACATAATAACACTCATGAATGATGTATGTACCCCCATAAGACTTTACTCTATATTTAGAATTACTAAATATAGGGTGTTTAGTAATATTATTGTGTTTACATTAGAACATAGTGGTCCCTAATTATCATTTTATTAGCTGAAATTCTCTTCAATTTCAAATACTTTGATCAAATAATATTATTTCCCTACCAAACCCATGAAATCCTTAATAGTTCCAAAATCTAGTCTCCATCATAACTCTCATTAAAAATTTTAATAACATATTACCATTACATACCCCAGTGGGAACCCATCATGGGACTATAGTGAATATGAGAGTGACCCTTAGTTCCCACCTCTAAAAGGCCTCTAGTTGGGGATAAAAAATGAGGGTACAATTATTAAACCCCAAGATTTTAGAATTCGTTTTATTTATATAATTTTTTTGTTAACTTATGTTTTATAAAACACTGAACTAAAATAATAGGTGTTATGTTTTGTTAAGATAAAATATTATATTTATAGATAAATATTAATACATTATTAGGATTTTATAATAATAAATTATAAGGAAAAAAACTGAATAACTAGAAAAATATATAAAAATACCTTCAGTATATAATCTGTATCCCTATTTTCTACTCTTAACATCACAATACTAATAAAAATATAGATAAAAGTCTAATAAGTATAAAAAGTATTGGCATGATGAGAGAGAATTAATTATTTTTTTCTATTTATGTGTGATTATATAGAATGGTAATAAGACCATTGGGATTATATAGAAAATCATGTTATATAATTATTAGAATCATATATCCATTATTAATATATAAACATTGAACCAATAATACCTTTTGTATTATATAATTATTGGGTATCACATTTTTAAAGAAAATATAAAAAAAATAATTTGATATGATTAGAATCAAATTTTTCAATGAAATGTTTTTATTGTTTTATGTATTTTATAATAATAAACTAATAATTTTCAAAAGATGATTATGAAAATATTTGATATTTTATTATGTAAACTAGTATATTTACATTAATATGTTGGTGTTTAATATATAATAAATGAGTATAAAATCATTTTATACATCAAAAATACATTTACTTCTAAAATGTTTTTTATTTCAATATATTTGTCGAAATTATAATTAATTTATGATACTTTTATATAATTTTTTCCTAAAAAAATTAAAATAAATTTTGATATCATGATATTATAATAGGATTAATATTAATTTATATTAATTTTCTAAAAAAATTGATTTTTGGTTGAATAGTATAACATGCATAATTTTTTAGAAAATTGACTTTTATTTTCTAGTATTTATAAACTATGATATTTTGGATTTGTCTTAAAATTAAATTAATTAATTTTAATTAAAAATTATTCAATTAATGTCATTTTGATCAATATTACACTTTAAGTTTTTTATAAAAACATTATTATACTTTAAAATTTATTTTTCTAGAAAACCTTTTTCATATTGTTTTACAGATTTTATTTAAATTGATTTTTTTCATTTATAGAAATTTAATTAGATAAAATTTATTCCATATTTGGAATCAGTATTTCCAAATTTTGTTTTTTTCCCACTTTTATTTTATGTCATTATTAATAGTAACTTTTGTAAAAAAAAAATCTACCTTAGTAAGAGTTAAAATAATCTAAAAGGATTAAACTAAAATAATTAGTGATAAAATGACATAAAAACTTGTCTAAATACACATTTAGTCATATTTAGACCCTATATCATATAATATTTAGATAGGTGTCATATTGGTTCTATTTTTCTGGATTAATATATTAATATATTTTAATCTATTGAAAAATTCTAGGTGTGTCCTTCCCATCACTTTTAAAAAGGACACCACCTCTCCTCTCTTCTTCACACTTCAATAGTGTATTATATAGAACAAGACATACCCAAACACTTTCATAACATCCCAAAACATGTAATAAGGGTTATATTTTAATCTTAATACTATCTAATAAATCTATTATGGATAATCCAATGGTGGTTTTCTGGGATAGATATATAGTTCTTAAATGAGTTTTTTCTTGTAATTTTTTTACCTATTTAAAACCTCTAAAAAACATTTTGATACAATAAAATTAAAATCATTAGTTTATTTTCATGTTATTATGCTTATGAAATAGATCTTTTCCATCTACATATCCAAATAATGTAAAATTAAAACATCATTTTTTCGTACCTACAGACTACCACCTCGCAAAGTCGATGCATTTCTTTATTCATCATCATCTCTTTGGTTTGGTAATAAAGATGGATCAAAATGAAATAATATTATATATATAATATAAATTTAATTATTTAATGGTAAAAAAATATTATAATTATTTCTTTACTATTCAACATAAAATAAAAACCTCGCATCAACACACATGTGGTCTATCATCTCATGAAATAATGTATTTTATTTTCCATCGCCATCAAACTTGAATAATATATATGGGTATATAAAGAAATAATATGATATTTGTGATATAATAATCATTATTTAAATATAAAATACTACTTACCTTCATTATCTCATTTTCATTGAGAAATGTAAATGTTACTCATGAATATGTATAACCTATTTTCTTCTTGTTGTAAAGTAATTCATTTATCCTAACCACCCTACATGGATGGATATAAAAGTATAAATAAAGTGTAAAAATTATAATTATAAAAAAAATTAATATTTTTTTAAATATATAATCATTAATCATTTAACTACAATCAATATATCGAATTCATTTTGAAATTATGAACTGAACATCCTCAAAATAGTCAATGTGAACTTAATTGGTTAAATAATTAAATATGAAATTGAAATAAAAGAAATAAATGGAATTATGATAAATTAATAAACATATAAAATGATCTTAAATAAGTAAATAATAAGTATAATATTATTATATAATAGATAAAGGACATACAAATAATGTCCATATTTGAGGTAAGGGGTCTGTAACTCATTTTTCATTAAATAATCTATAAAACATCTTCATTGACATTGTTATTCCATGGTTCTATGAGAATTGAAAACTAAATTATTTTATATTCTATTAAAAAATTATATGGATTTAAATATGTTCACATAATCACTTTATGGATTAATAATCACATCAAATATTATGATCTTTAAATTGATTTTCTTTGTCTCAATAAAATTTTCATAAGACATGTTTCATGTCATGAACCATGATTTATTTTTATAGTGTAATTATTACCACATTAATGAATTTTTACATATTACATGATTTAATTAATAGTATTTCTAGATCTATATCACATTCTATCTTCCAATGTGTTTTTATTTGAATAATACCAAAGTGGTAAAGGGTTTCTCATATCACTTTTGTTTTAGAAAGATAGATTCTATATTCAAGAAAAATTTATTTCATATGGTGTATAAAAAAATACCACTGATATTTTAAATCATGAATCTAATTATAATCATGTTATTTAATATCTATTTTTATATTTTTTTTCTTTTATTGGGTTTATGATAAAAAATTTACTAATGGAGTATGGGTTTTATGTTACAATCCCTCTTTTTACTGTGATTGATTATGAGTAAATTTATGATAATAAAATTATATGTTCTATCTAGAAACAATAATATGTATTTTATTATCCAATTTTTAGCTTTCAAAATTTTAAGATTCAATTTCATTTTTCTCTATCTATGTACTAAAATTTCCAAAATAATTTTTTTTATGGAAACTGATATTTATTTCTATATGGATGGGAATCATTTTCATACATGTCATAATTTACCTAAAAAGCTCGTGAAATTAATTATTCTTATAAAACGATTCATTGACATAAATTTTACTCATTTTTTAAATGTTGGGGTTGAATCCTTAATTTAATATTAAATAAAATACCTCTTTTTTGAGTGGTTAGAGGGAGACGCATTACATAGCCTGAAGGCCCAAGGCCAAGTGGTTGGAATACAAGGTGTGGGAGCCCATTATTTGGTCAAAAGGTCCATTTGGTGAACAATAGTGCTACAGTACCTGGGCTGCTATAGTACCTACTATAGTACCACCACCACTACAATTTTTCCTCTACTACAACACTACTATAGTTCCCTACTACAGTAACCCGGAAATTCTTCCCTGTCCAGATTTGATACTAGGTCTTTTGGATGGAAAGAAAAAGCCAGCACCACTTGGGTATAGGCTCATTAGCATACTCATTTATTACTTTATAAAAAAAATTCTTAAATTATTATTCTTTTAATTTTAAAAATGAGTAATTTTTTACCAAATTTGTAACTATAATTATCATTTTAACATATGATTCATAAATATATTTCCCTACAATCATAAGTATTAATTTCTATGATACTTCCTTTATATGTTTCCATTTTTATTTTCAATGATAATCTGTTTCTAAATATTTATCTACTTTATATTTTTTAAAGGTACCAAAAGAAAAAAAATCACCTATTTTTTAAGAAATGTTTTAAATGTTATTTTCAATGTATATTCATCTATGTCAACATCCTTTTATGATCTATATACTTAAATGAGAATTTGATCTTATGATAGCATATTTCTTTATTATATGAATGTATTGTGATGATTGTTTTAAAGGGATTTACTTGAAACATGTTTTATTTTTATGGTTAAATCATGTTATAAAGGAATGAAACATTTTATTAAAATTTATATGATTAAAATTCATGCTTCCATGTGTTTTATTCATGTATAGTACTTAGAAATTATTGATGATGATGGGTGATACTGATATGGATCTTTGTGCATTGGGTATTGTTTATTTTTTAATGAAAATATGGAAAGCGTTAATTAGGGAGGAATGTGAAATTAAATTAATAGGGATATAGTTATTTTTGAAATGAGTATAAATATGTGATGAATATATTATTCCATAATACAAACAAATTATCTCTAAGTTTTCTATGAGTTCATAATGGTTAAATTTATCATGATTGATATAAAATGGTCATGATTATTAATTCATATGACTCCTACCGTTTTTAAATAATTATTCCATGGAACATGTTTAAAGATCAATAATTTTATGATTATAAATTCTCTTATTCAATTATCATGCACATTTAAATTTTTATCTTACCCTTATTTTGTTCTTCTACTCATAGATGATATTCAATTTTCAATACCTATATTCACCCTTACTGTGAATTTGGGGTCACCCAAATTATATTTCTTTTCAAAACTTATAAATAATAATGTTACATAATATATTTATTGATTTTTTTCATGTGGTTAATAGTGATGTTTTAATTAGGAATAATAAAATATTGGTATAAAGAAAAATATATGCACTTAAGAACATGGGAATTATTATATAACAGTTTTTATAAATTTTAAAAAACTCTAATCCTAAAAGTTCCTTGGGTATTTATATGATCTATTATTTATTTATTATTTTTTATGTTTTGGATGGATAAAATTGGGTCATTTTATTAGTTTTAAACCTGGAAATCAAAAGATTCTGTTTTTAGCACCAAATATGGGAGGGTAGGTTCGGGGCTATTATTGATGGTATCAGAGTTGTTTTTAGAAAGGTTTATAGATTAGGAGGTTTTAATGTCAGGTTAACTTAATATTTATGATTATGATAATAATAATAATATAAGTTTATGGATGATTATAATCTCAAAACAATAGACAACCGTATTGAGGTTTTATGTGATGTGATTTTTGGGTGATAAATAATTTTCTTTAAAAAATAGATTGATTAATATATAACCCTTAGTTTTAATGTGAATAATTATTTAAAAAATATATATTATATTTTGGGGGATGTAGTATTAAAGTTATTATACAACCCTTGTGGTTAAAATGTTCATTAATGGTTATGTTATTACAGTTAATTGGGATATACGGTTTTTTATTTATGGAATGTATAAGTTGAACCTTTTTTGTTATTTTCAAATTTTAGATTTAAATATATTTCCACATATAGAGGTTTATTAATTTTGGGTATTATCTTACCTAGTGATAACCATTCTAAATTTTTTAAATAAATGAGGATAATATTTTTAATATGTTCTATATCCTATAATCTTTTAGAATTTGATTCTTTATGCATAATAATGATTCATCATGAATACTCATCTCTTTGAATATGGAAAGTTATAGAGGTGGAAATTTTCTAAAATATGAAATAGATGAATGAAATTATGTTTACCAGTTTCAAGAAAAATCATGTAACTATGTTTTTTAGTGTTATTTGTCTTAACAGTAAAAGGAACCATAACCCTTAAATAAAGTATCTTGATGATAAAAATTATTTCCTTTCTTACAATCATTTAAGTTGAATTGTTGTCATTTTTCATACCTCATTGATTTATAGTTTTTTATTCATTTATATTCTCATGATCAATAACTTTCTTATGAAATTTCTTTTTCATAAACCAACTTGGAACCCTAGTATACTGACACTTGAGTTTATCCTAACATTACTTGAATGGAGTTCCCAATCCCCATGGTTCAGAAACTATAACATAGAATTATATAATAGATCATGGGATTATTTTTCCATAAAATGTTTGATGATAAATGATAAAAAGTCAGTATACTAACACTTTTTAAGTAGAAATTACCACAAGTTGATAGGTAAATAAAAAAAATAGTATATCATCAAAGATGCAACATCAACCAAGAAAAATTCTTAAAACCCTATGCAACAACTGGACAATATCTATAATAGTCAGCTCCATCACTTCAAATTCCAATAGATCAAGCATATCTACCACCTAAAAGTGGATATTTCCCTTTATTTGGATCTAGTATAAAATATTATACAGACACCCGAAGGCAAAATTAGGTTTTGATCTAAACACCACAATAGTGTCTCACTATGTCTTCCTTAAAAATTTCAATAAAAATTAAACCATTTATTATTTAAATTTAAATAAAACTGGTCATAGAATGTTATTGACATATTTTATTACAAAAAATTCCTTCTAAAAAATATGGTAGGTGTATAAAAATATTCTTAAATGAAAATTTTATATGAATAATTTATTTAAAACAAATAGCATGAATAAAACTGTTCAAAAAATAATGGCATATAAAATCATGTTAAAAAAATATAGCAGCATACTCATAATCCCTGATCTAAATATGTTTTTGGCTATATAATCCTTATACTTTACAATAATAATCATGGATCAAGTATGAGCACACACATCCCTAGGCTCTAGCTGATGTGACAAATCAAAAAACATCCTATAGTGGACAAATACTTTTATACATTGTTTTGATACGGTATTCATTTCCAATCCAATTCTAGGGATTCAAAGTCCTAGTGTTCTTATCCTAATCACCCACTAACTAGAATATCTCACATGTACTTAAATCCATAAATTGATCAGTAATAAATCAGAGGTGATTAATTCATTTCAAATCATTTCAATTTCCAAATTCCCCATTTCAGTTTCAACATGCCTTTTAAATTTCAAAACAAAATCATAGGTTTTCATCAATTTCATGCATTTATAAATCATGATTTATTTAAAGAAAATTTTATAAATAAACAATAATCAACCCATTTCATCAAACTATTTCTATTTTTAATCCAGAAAGTTTCTCAAAATTGACCCAAAAATTTCTGTATCATTGAAATTGGGGAGTTTATCCAATTATGATGTGATTTAAATCAAACATAAAATCATCACATATCAAGGATTTATAAATAAATTGAAAAATAATTTCAATTTAATCAATAAAATAATGGTTTTAATTTTAGGGTAATTCATTATATAACCATTAAACTTTTATCATGATATTAATCAAATCAAATCTAGCAACAGGAAATGCCAATGAAGAATGGAGGAGAATGAGATCAAGAAATCCTTCCTAAAATCAAGATCCATCGAATATGGGATTAGGTTCATTAGTAAGATTATGATTTATCACTCTCTTAATAATTAAAGAAGAGATAATCCTAAGATACCAAAAGATATGAGACCACTTACCATATGTTGATCAAACACATCAACTAATTATTTGATCTAAGAAGTATGGATATTGGAGGATTCAAAAAACCTATTGGGAGATTTCAAAATCCAAAACAAAATAAAGAGGTTTGAGTAGGATAAGTTGGGATTTAAATATAATATAAGAATTTTAAAACTATAAATGAAATGACCATGATGAAACCTTTATAGCCATAATGTAGAAATGATGAAAATAGCTAGAATAAGGCACATTCACATCAGACCACACTGTAACCCATCCTTGTTAGATGTACTCCTAAAAACATGGCATAGACCTTGCCTTGGTCTTATTAACCAAGGGTATATACATGTATTATCCAAATAAACACACTATATCTACCCAAAAAATGTAAGAGGAATCCCAGTGTCTCTACACCATAGATATCCTTTCATACCATTATTATATCAATATTGTTAGTAGCTCTGAAGAAAAACAAAAGCAGGGCTCCAAGGTGCATCCCTCTTCCCACACCAGTGCCCTAACCAAACTATAAAAGGCATCTAATTATCATATACCACTACCTAATATACCATAGTTTAGCTCCCCAAATATTATACCACATCCCTACCACCACGGTACAACCCATTGTAGACAACCAAAAGTTTTCTTCAAAAACATTAAACACTTTGAAGGATCACAAGCACACCCGAACAAAATATGATACTAATCAAGAATTCAAAGTAGTATCTAAAAGTGTAATGTGATTTTGTAATATCCTTCAACACCATTTCATTATGGTTTATTATTTTCCCCATCCATTACCACTATCTCATTTTAGATCCATCGAGCATGGTGGTATAACACTTCACATTAAAAAAATTATGAATTCAAAATAACTCAAAAATCAATATATTTCATTCAATCCTCATCATAATGAGTACCATTTTATATTTGAAAAATAAGTTTCCTTTAGTGAATAAAGTCTTGGGAATAATCTCTAGATTCATCCATTTCAGGTCCCACTACTGGATCCTAAATGGGAATGGGTGCTGGTACCTATCCCAGTGCTTGGAAAACATGCACCGCTATCTTAATAAGATTTAGGTCCACTAGATGATTATCTAGATGTGGTTCACTAAAATCATCCTTCTACTTCATATTCAAAAAAATTCTCAAAGGAATTATACTACCCAACTTTAGTAGAAAAATTTGAATCATATGTTGTGATACATATACCATCAACTCAATCTAGAGATATAGGAATTTAAATTCCATCAAATACATTTTAAACATTAAAATTTTCAAGATACTAAAATAAAAGGATGGGAAAATACTATAATTAGATCAAACTATTCATAAAGGGCACTGTTTTTGTACACATATAGTGACTTAAGGCTTGTTATGGTGAGAGATGTCTAGGAACCTTCTTTAAAATACCTCCTAAATCCTGAAAATTCAACCACCTATATACCAAGATATCCTAAACTGCATTCAGACTTCTTAGAAATATCTATATCCATTCTCTAATACCATATTTTTATGATCCATCCTAGATACCTTGGTACACTAATACCAGATCCAATTATAACATAGCCCAATGAGCATTCTTGATCTCTATAGGTTGTAGATTAAAACTTGTCATCATATCAAAGATAAAGTGAACTATTTTTACAAAAAAAACAAAAAAATGATAAAAATTTAGCATTTTGACAGTCCTCAAGATGAATATAACACTATAAAATAGGTAAATAAAAACCCGAAGTAATACATCATCAAAAACACAACATCCATGAAGTCAAAGTCTCAAAAAACTACTAAAAAAGTAGATCGTAGCTTCATTGGTCACCTCCATCACCCAATAGTCTCATAGATCAAGTACATATACCACCTCCAAGTGTCTATTTCCCTTTCCATTGACCTCAGATAACATAATCTAAGGACACCCAAAGGAAAAAAGTGGGGTGTGTGCTAAACAACCTGGTATGGATTCATTGTGTACTCTATAATCATCTACCTAATAAATATACCATTTATGATTTCAATTTAAATAAAACCAATAATGGGAAGTTATTTATATATTTAATCTAAAAAATTCTAATAAATAAAAAAGATAAAAGGTATATCAAAAGAGGATTAAAATAATATTTCATATAAAACATTTATATAAAATAATTATAATGAATAAAACAATCCAATAAACGATGGAATGTATAATCAAGTAATAAAAACATAGAACCATGGTCATAAGCACTAAGTTACAATAGATTATAGCTATAGGATCCTATAACTTCTCAAAAATCAAGTGGATCGAGTATGTTTGCACACATCTCTAGGATTGGTCTAATGATACTTATCAATCAACAGTCAATAATGGAAAAATCACTCTGAATAAGGTTTTCTTAGATTTTTTATCATCAATACAATGATAAGGAGTCAGAATCCTATATTCCTTATCCTAAAAACACTAACTAATCTAGCTCACAAGTGATCCATCAATTCAATTGATCTATAATAAATCATAGCATATTCATTAATTTCAAATAAATTCAAATTTTAGATACCTCACTTCAGTTTTAACATGCCTTTTGACATCAAAACCAAATCATAGGTTTTCATCAATTTCATTCCTTTCACAATATTATTTTATTTCAGGCTATTTTTTCTCAAGAATCATTAATCAACTAATTTCATTTAATCATTTCTCCTTTTAAGTAATCAATTTTAAAAAAAAAATATACACACAAATTTCAATATCATTGAAAATAGTGATTTTTCTTAATTTCAATATAATTTAAATAAAATGTAAAATGAACTCAAATAAAGGTTTTATAAATAAATTCAAAATTAATTTCAATTAAATCAAGAAAAGTAGGGTTTCAACTATAGCATAAAGAATTATGGAACCACCTACCTTTTATCATGAGATAAAATAAATCAACTCCCACAATGAGAAACGCCAATAGAGAAAAAAGGTGTATAAATCAAATAATCAACTCTAGAATCAAGATACACCAAATTAGAAACTAGATCCATCAATAACATGATGATCTATCACTTTTTAAAAATTATGGAATATAGAACCAGGAAAAACCAAATAAGAGGAGATTCATTAATCGTAGAGGGATCAAACGCATCAATAGGTTATTCGATATGAGAAGAATACATGTTGGGGGAGAAACAATTCCTCTTGGGAGCCTTTAAAAACTAAAAATTCAAATGATGGTCAAGCTAAAGAATTTAGTATTTAAATAGGATACAAGAATTTTAATATTATAAAAGAAATCACAAATTTATAGCCTATATATATGGGGTGTGGAAATAGTGAAAACAGGTATACAATAGGGTAGCCAAGCCAGATCACAGCACATCCCATCCTAATCAACTGGTATTTAAAAAACATACCACATACCTCTCCCACATCATATTATCCTGGTGAAAGGCCAGATCATAGCCAGTGAAACACATTGGAGATACCATCAAAATGGAAGAGACACCCTAAGATCTCCATGCCATATAAAGTCCTCCATACCATATTTATACCAATATTAGCAGTATATCTAAAAACATAAAACTATGGGATACATGACCCAACCCTTAGCCCACACTTTACCCCTAACCAAACTTGAATAGACCTAGAATTTCCTTATGATGCATCTTTATTGTCTACAATAGAGGTCCCCAAACATTATGCCACAACCCTACCACCATGGTGTATCCTAGTGCAGAAAACCTATATTTTTTTCAAAAACACCAAACAATTTCAAAAACACAAAACATGCTCAAACTAAAATGGAAACTAATCAAGGATGGTATGAAGTACCTAAAAGTTGTTAAAATATGTTACAAATGTTATCTATAACTCTCTATAATTATGTTGAAATTAATTTTATCATATATATATATATATATATATTCACTTGTTTATAATTTTCTCCTCTTTGGGAACATAGTAACTTTTAATTCAAGAAGACATTAATATTTCACTTCTCTTCCTTTTAATATATTTTGTTGTCAATCCACTTTACAATGTCAGATTTCAATATTGGTATTACGAAATATTCAAAATCTTTTTCCATTCCAAGTAACATATTTTATCTTATTACTATATATTTTTTCAATATAAGATTTATTCCCTTTCCAAGGTTCCCTTGTTAGGGATTATTTTAAAAAAAATTATTTTCAAAGTCTTATTTCACTCATTAAAATTCATTTTTAAATTTATTTTCTACACTTTATAAACTCTTTATTATAGAGATAAAAAAGAAAATCATAAAGACATGTTTTTTTCAATTATGGTTTCATGTAATACAACAAAATTTTATAATTTAACTTACTTAAAAATAATAAAAGTTCATATTTTATAAAACACTATAAAAAAATAAAATGTGATATATTTTATTGATAAAAAATATTACAATTATATTTAAATAGGAACACATTATGAGTTTGATATAATAATAAATGGTAAGAAAATTATAATTTGAATAAATGAGAAAAATATAACCAAATACCACAATTATATAATCATGATCCCATTGGTATACTATAATGATAATATTACCAATAAAAACTATGGATAAAAGTCTATGAAGAATAACTATTGTTGTCATGATGAGAGAGAAATAATAATCTTAGGTATTTATGTGAGATTATATAGGAATGTGATATGGTCATAGGGATTATATGGAAATTGAGATTATATAATTGTTTTAATCATTTTGTAATAGGTATTATATAGCCTTTGGGACTATATGTTCTTTAGAATAATATAGATATTTGGTATAATAATAGTAAAACCATTAAAAAATAAATGATTTGGTTTGATTAAAAGTATAATTTGAAAAGAAATTTTTTTAAGATGTTTTGTGTTTTATTATAATAAATTAATCAATTTCAAGGGACAATTATGAAAATACTTGATATTATATCATATTAAATAATTTATTATAATTCATATCATGGTGGTTTCTAAATAATTAATTAGTATAAATTAATTTTATACATCAAAAATAAATTTTCTTTAAAAATGGTTTTTGTTTCATTTTGTGTGTAGATATTATAATTAATTTATATAAACATTATAATTTTTGTCAAATAAAATTGAAATAATTTTTTAACTCTGAATTTAATAATAATCTTGGTATTAATTTCTTTTAATTTTCTGAATTGGTTGATTTTTGGGTGATTGGTAGAAAATAGTGATTTTTAAGAAAACCTTATTTTTATTTTCAAGTATTTACAAAGATTAATTTTTATTTTTATTCAATTTAAGTTCAAAATATATCATTTTAATTATACATATTTCAATAAATTTTTCTTGGATCAATATTAAACATTATTTTTGTGTAAAAACAATTTTATAGTTAAAATACCTTTTTAAAAAAAATCAAGTTTTACGTGGTTGTTTTTTAATTAATTTTTACCAATTTTAGAAATTGAATTGTTATAAAATATAATAAATATTTTTAATCATCAATTCAAAATTTTTTAATGATTTGACATTCATTATTGATCATTATGAATAGTAATATTGTTAGAAAATTCAGTTTCTATGGTAAGAGTTACAACAAGTTAAAAGGGATAAAATTAAAATCATAAGGGTTAAAATAACCAATAAAACATGCCTAAATTCTATTGGATGATCTTATTTAGAATATATGTCATCTCTTATTAAAATATAATTCATTTTTGACCAATTTTGATTGATTAATATATTAATATTTAAAAATATTTTAAAAAAATTCTTATATGTCCTCCCTTATTTATAAATGGGGACCACCTCTCCCCTCGTATGAACAGTTAAAGAGCCTTTTGAAATGGAATATCCCCAAATAGATACATTCTTAACAACCCGATTCATGTTTTTTATTTAATTATCTGATCATAATACCATTATATTAAGGCTTAAGTAGGTTATCTGAAGAAGAGGTATAAATCCAAATTGAGTGATTTCTTTTAATTTATTCATTTTCCTCCTTCAAAAATCACCAAACCATCATGAAATAATTATACCAGTATATATAATATAATAAAAAATAATTATGTTCATTTTATAACACCTTTTCATCTAATTATCCTTCTAAATAAAAAATTAAATCATTTGGAAAGCGTATGTATGGACTACCGCCTCACAAAGATGATTTATTTCATTTTACATCACCAAATCATATGGTTAGCCATAATGATATATAAAAACTAAATAATATGATATATATTATATAAATTTAATTCATAATTTTTATATATGTATTATAATTTAATCTTTAAAATTTATATAAAAATATAAATATCGCTTGTGAGTATGTCTAGACTACCGCCTCGCAAAGCGATGTATTTGGTTTTTCATCACCACCCCACATGGATGGTATATATAGGTATATATAAATAAATAATTTGAAATTTATTATAAGATTATAATTCTATAAATATAAAAAAAAATTACCTTATTTCTTTCATTTTTTTGAAAAAATGAAATGTTACGCATGCATATATACAAACTTTCATCACCATATAGTAATGTAATTCATTCTTCATAACCACCTAATATGGTCAGTAATAATAGTATATTTAATATATAAAAATTCTAACTATAATATTATAATGACTCCATAATTTATATAATGATGATCTATTTGACCACGATCAATATACTAAAGTCATGATGAGATTATGAATGGAACTTCCTCAAATCGGCATGAATAAACTTAGCTGATTAAGTAATAAAATATTTCCTTGAAAAAAATGAAATAAATTTTTTATTGATAAATTAATATTCCAAAAAAATTATTAATAAATTAAATAATTAATATATTTTTATTATTTAGTATTTAAAGGACATACATAAAATGTGTGAACTCAGGAAAAGGGGTTTCTAAACTCGATTTCCATTCATCAGGTTATAGCACTTCTACATTGAATTTGTTATTACATGATTATATGTGAATTTATGTATAAATTATTTTTTTATTTATTTTAAATTATTTTATAAGGATTTGAAAATGTTAACATAATCAATTCATGGATTAATTTTCACTTATTATATTTTCATCGTTTTTTTGTATCTCGATTTAATTTTCTCCAAACATGTTTCATATCATGAACCATAATTTTTTTATATGGTGTTCATAATTTCATATGAATTAATTTTGATATATTAAATCATGTAATTCATAGTATTTATATATCTATATTACATTATGGATTTCAATGACTTTTTATTCAGTAGATACCAATGTGGTAATGGTTTTCTTATCTCACTATTGTTTTCATTATATAAATTATATATTCAATACTTTTTATTTAAAATGGTTTATATAGTTAAATTTTGATAAGTTGTATCATTAATACCTATATAATAATTGTATTTATGATTTTATTTAATTCAATTTCATATGTGAGGTTTATAATACAAAGGGGTACTAAATCTATAAGGGATTTATGTTACAATCTCTCTTATTTCATAATTATTTATGGAATATTTTATAGTAATAAAATATTATAATCTAAATATAAAATATAAATGTATTTTATTATAATATATTTACTTATTAAAATTAAATTTATTTCCCTTTAATTTTTATCTCCCAATTTACACAAAATTATGAAAAAATGTTTTGAAGTAAAATCGATTATTTTTCTATTCAATCGGGAATATTTTTTCCATTTATATATTTCTTATAATATGATTTCATGAATGTTTTACTATTATTTAAATAATTTTAAGCATAATTTTTTCATAATTAAATTTCTATAAAATGGATTAAAATAAATATTATTATCATTTTCTAAATGAGGTACTTTTACAAAAGGTGTCAAAAAACTATATTTTTACATATACTACACAAGAATATTTTATCACCATTATAAATATTCACTTCATAGAATATTAGTTTATAATTTTAAATGGATATTATTAATGAAAATCATTTAATAAAGATTTTTTGAATTTTTAATTTTTTATGATATCGGAATAAAAGGTTATTTTCGCCCATTTGAAAATAAATTTTTTAAATGTTCATTTAAAGGTATTTTCATTAATTTTGACATCCGTTAATGATTCCCAAAATCATTGGGAATATGATCATATGATTCCATCCATATTCATTCTCTAAATTTATTTTTATGATTATTTTAAAGGGGTTATAAATAATTCTATTTCATTTCCATGGTTAAATCATGTTTTAAAGAAATTTATGTTGTTTTTAATTAATATATGCTTATAATGAAATATTCTATGTGATATATACATGTATGGTATATGGAAATTATTAATGATAATGGTTGAGCCTGATATAATATATATAATTAGTGAGCCCAATATTGATCTCCAATGAATTAGGTAATGATCCTAGTCATTAAAGGAAAGAATGGAGGAGTTAACTACGGAGGTTTCTCATATATATTTAAATGGGCTCTATTTATTCTTTACATGAGTAAACATGATTGAGAAAGATATTTTTTTCAAGATGCTAACACATTTTTTCTATTCTCGCAGTGATATTTTAATGGTTATTTTCATCAATATTGACATCACAAGGATAATGATTATCGAATCTTAAGACTCTTTATTTGTTAATTTTTTATTCCATGTCACATATTTAATGATATAGGTTTTTATGGGTATGAAATATTATATTTAATTATCATTAACATTGAATGTGTTTTCAATCCTCTATACCCATCTTTTGATCACTGAACATATTCAAATTTTAATGGTTATGTTTACCGTTACTAAAAACATTAGCTCACTCTTCCTATGTTTCATTTACCCAAGTAATAAAGAAATATTTAAATTAAAAATTTTATAGAAAATTTTCATATTAGTGATTATGAAGACATAATGTGGAATAAGAAATTATAGGTATAGTGAAAAAATGATCAATTAAGGACAGAGGTATTTTTATGTATCAATTTTTTCTAATTCTCAAAATCTCTAAACCTAACCACCACATATTTTAATAACCACAATCATCACCACACCATAACCACCACACACTGGCATCACCACATCCTATATACAAAAATTCTATTTCTACTTTCCAAACAAAATAGAAAGAAAACCCAATCTATTTTCCCATATAAAAACATTATTTAACTATTTATATATTCACTATAACTAACCATATTAAATTCATTACGACATTAAAATTATATTGATACTATGAAAATATAAAATATCACCCCAAAACTATTTACCAAACAATGTAAACCCTTCCCATAAAATTGTCCATCCACCCCAACAATATCTAAGAAAAAGTTTCTCACAAAAATAATAAAACATCTCATTTACCTATTACCACTTCCAAATTCCCTCTTTACAAACATGGTAATGAAGATGTATCCACACTATTCAATCCCACACTATAGTTGAAGAGAAACCATATATTTTTAATATAGTAGACTGATAATATTCACCCAATAAAAATAAACAACAATAATTATATAATAGAAAATGAAAAAAATTTACCTCAATGAGTACTTCCAAAATCCCCCTATTAAAAAATTCAAACATATCAATTACCTTTCTATATAAAGTGAAAATCATTCCGATTACAAATCCAAAAAATCCATTTTATTTATTTTTGATATTTTTTTAACCTTTTTGAAAATTTTATTTTATCATTTATATCATCAAAATAGTTAAATATACATCTCAGTATACTAATATTTTAAACAACAACTTTGGTATATCAACAAACACAAAATCAAGTCATAGATATATGTAAACTGATATTGATCACACATTCCCATTGATATTATTTAGTTCAAATCATTATCTTTATTATTCCAATACACTCTATTCACCAAAGTGAATCAAGAAAATAAAAATTCAATATTTCACACATAAATAGATTTATTGAATCCCATACCTCAATAGAATATTTAAAAGTTTCTACACAAAAATAATAAGGAAGGTGATTATTATAATACTCCAACCACACAAGGGAATCCCCAAAAACCTAGATCATATGAATTATCATCAATCATTCAACCCAACACCAATAAACCCATTGTGTAACCTTTTCATGATTGAAAAACAAGTATTGATCTTGGAATAATAGTGTAACACCCCGACCCCAGTTACCCAGAGTCGATGCATTATTACATATCATTGGCATGATCACAAAAGATCAAGTATCATAAGACCGATTAGTTTAGTAGCCTTGGAATCACTAGATACATTCATAAAGTTTACATTACATCATAAAGTGAAATACTACAACAACATCTTGTCTCCACACTCATATCCCCTTATACTATCCCTGCAGGTCATTCATAAAATACTTCTTCACATCCTAGGAAAAATAAAACATAGAAAGGGGTGAGCTCAAATTCCCAGTAAGGATAACAATATAGCAGAAACTTTCATAAATAAGCATAAACATTTATGGTAATGTATAACTAAAACAAAATCCTTTTAAACTTGAACTTCAGCATAATATGGCAGAAATAAAATTAAATAATTCCATTTAATTATTCACATGTATATTCTACTAGTTAAATAATCACATGAAATATCAATAACCACTTTCATAATGATGGAATGAATAATGTCAGACTATCATAACCACATAGTCAATGCCTTGTGCCAAGACTAAAAATAAGATTTTGTCAAGGCCTTGTTCCAAGACACTTGTTTGTCTCATGAGACCTACCGATGCATCGAGGAGCTATAGCGGGCTCCACCCGTCACTTACTAACTCCAATGCATTCCTCATATGAAAAGTTTGAAACATAACATAATCATTCGTATTAAAACTAGCATATGAAATGTCAATACCTTAACCACAAACCATGAATGGTATAAAAATAGTACATTCATGGTCAAACATAACTCATTCGATACAATATGGAATATTGTATTGTATCAGATTAACCTCAATCTAGAATAATGAAGTATATTGACATAGATTAAAATAATCATCAAACTATTGAGAGAAATATCCCCCTTTTCTTGAAAACATTTAAAAGTCACACTATTTGTCAAGAAGCCATTTAAAATAGATTTTTTAATCAAAGTGTCCCATACCACTTTGAAACTTTTAAAAGGAATTTTTATTTCAAAAGTTTAATTTCTATATAAATAAATCCTTAAAAAAATTAAAACATAGACATTAATGAGAAAGATTTAGAATAATAAATATTTAAAACATTTAAAAATAATATTTTAGTTAGAGTTTCTAACAAAAATAGAGACACTTTAATACAAATAATTAAGGTAATCAAAATTTTGTAATATCATGATAATAAATGGATTCATGATATACTATGTAAAAGTACATTACATACACCATATAATAGTGATTTGGTGTATAACAACAAAGAAGTCTCAATGGAAGTTAAATTGAGATGCAACTTCTTATAAAGACCGTATCCTTAGTTTAAGGATAAATAAATGACATAATTATGTGTGAAAATTATAAATACACTCAATATGATTGGATATTCAGTGTAACTCAATTAGAGGACATTCACCCATATTCTTGTAAAAACAACCCCAATGAATTGGATATTTAACTCAACAAATAGAGATTGAGTTAAAATTACTCTTATCAAGTTCATATCGATGACTTGAGAATTTATCAATGGAGTGATTTTGTGTATCAAAAGTATATCCACAGAGAGGGGAGTGGAAATTATGACATAAGAAAATGAATAGTGATTCCACACATAATCTTGGAGTAAAATAATCAATGAAGTATGTGTAAAGCTGAATGAGTGGAAATTGAAATTTGTAATGCCCTTACCAATTTGCTAACATACGAAACAAACATCCTATGAAAGATGGATCATACAATGATGATGTAAATATACATAAATTAAATAATATTACACAATGAATACAATCATGGGTAGTACACACATCACATGCAATAAATAAGTGGTGAACAATGGAAATCTCATGGAATTAAAAGTGAGATAAGAAACCTCTTACTTTGTACTTTTTCCTTGTTCGAGGGTAGTTTAACCTCCTATATAATGGTTAAATAATTGTTATTTAATTATACAATAATAATATACATTAATATGATATCATATATGATCTTTTAACATTGATTTTTTGATAATATCTTAGTATTATCGTCGTTTCAGGTGTTAAGAGATTCATTTTACTTTATATTCTTTGTTATGTGAGCCATATTTGTTATGAATGGGATGAATATTATTGATAACCATAATTATATCATGTATCTAAAAATTATTTTTAATCATCAAATGAAATTTAGTCTTGAATGGATATGATGGGGAATGAATCTCATCGCGTTCGTGGAGACGGTAATCCATACATACGCACGAGCGACAATATCATTATTTTGATATTAAAATAATATATAATTGGATGGTATATCATATATAAAAAATAATTATCATGTTATATTTATTATTTACATGAATTACACATCATATATATACCCATCCAAATAATAATATATTGAATAACAATTACACAACGACGTGGAGACGGTAGGCCGTACGTATGCACGCATGGTGACATGTCATTCAAAGGATGAATAGAATACTGAATATGGTTGTACCATATTTAGAATAACATCACAGTATATAGAAGATATTGGAGTCATTATTTTAGAATGTAAATAACGAAGAAAAAAGAAGTTGAAGAAGAAAATAACTTGAACGAGGGTGGTGAAAACATTACCTCTTCTTTGGGTTCTTCCTTTAAATTTGATCAAAAGGGCTCCTTAGGTTGCCTTTTTGACTAAAAGAAGGCCTCTGGGATTAATGGAGGATATTTGAGAGGGTATTTGGGAAGAAATTGGATGAACCAAATGGCTTTTAAGGTGTGAATTAGAGGGATGGGGAAGTTCCCTTTTATAAGAGGGGTGAGGGGAACCTTAGGAAAAGCTAGAAATATTATTTTATAATAAATTAATATTTGGTATCTAATGGCTCCAAATTGGATTATTTAAATTTTAAGATGGGTATAGGTTGAAAACCACTCAACCAATATGTTTTATATAGGTTTGGGTCACTATAGTAACTTTATCTTTTTGATTTAACTATTAGTTAAATAGTTTGACATTTATCATGTCGCTTTGTATTTTTATATTTTATAGTTAATAAACTTACTATATACTTCCAAGCAGCTCCCAAGTGGTCCATTAATGATACAAATATCATTGTATATGTCCATTGGACGAACCTTATATTTTTAGGAATAGAATATAGATTAATAATATAATATTTGTTTTAAAAACTCTTTTATGTCAATTTTGACACTATTTAATAATTGATTTTTTTTAAAGTCTTAAAAACTTTATTAATTCGAAAAAAATTCATTTAAGAAATCCTAAAATGTCATATTAATCAATAAAATTCGTGTATGTCATCAAAACGTTAAAATTATATTTATTTTAACATTAATAATACGAATTATTTGATTCTTTCATTAATAAGGAAAATACTGCATCATTATTGTGTCATAAATAAATTTCATTATTCAATGTCTAAAAATTAAAAATAAAATTCCATTATGTATTAAATAGTTTTAACTTTCTAATAAATATTTATAGTCTAACATATAACATATATAACCCTATGTAAAAATTGTTTTTCTAAAAGATATATGCTTATGTAATTTTTGTATTTACTTTAACCTAATTAATATAAAGTGTCATTATCACTTACAAGTGGATCCATGGGGTCTCCAAATCGACCCAAATATGTCCATGGTCGAACATGTATCAACCAATATGGTTAGAACACGTTTTAGAGTAATTTATTATTATTATAATGTTATTTTTTACCCTTATTTACTGGATTTACCCTTTAACCATGGTAAATAAAATATTTACCGAAGTAATTATTCCAAAGGTCTAAAAATAAAAGTTACCTATTTACATAATTTGGACCTCCTGATTCTAAATATAGAATCCATTTTTCTAAATTCAAAACACAGAAGATGCAGTAATTAATTTAAAATTAATTCCCGTTGTTAAAACGAAAATCGTGTTTTTAAGAGATAATAACTATCAAAAGATTGGCACTTGCTTATGTTCAGTTTAAATGTGAATTTATATCCAATGACCAAAATTGGATTAAATGGTAAAAATATAATCTAATTATACTCTAAAATCACTCAAATTCATAATTTTTTACTATTAATTATTTCGATTAAAAAATTTGTTTTTATTAAAATTTAGTAATTTTCACTATTCATCAAAATATGAAAGTTATCAGAAAAGTACCAAAAATTCACCCTAAGCTAATTTGGATATTCCGAATCCAAAAATGAAGTCTATTTTGAAAGATAAAATGTATAATATTTTAAAACGTGGGTGTTACTATTCATAATGGCTAGTTTGATTGGTTGTGGTGTGTTAGAACTCGAAGTTGCGTACAACACACACTACTGTATTATTCAAAGAAAAGAATAACATGGAAGCTTGGGGTGTTACATTCTCACCTCCTTAAATAAATTTCATCCTCGCAATTTTTAAAATTGGGATTGGGAATATAATTGAAAGTCTCACATCGGAAAAAGAGTCAATAAAACTATCACTTTAAAAGAAAGAAAGAGAAGTACAAAGGTCACCCGAGATAACCTATACTAGGATTACATGTAGAAAAACATGGATATGGATGATAAACTAAGTGTCAATTTCTGATAGAGAAGGATAGAAAACATGATCAGTAGAAATTTCACAATAAGAAAACCACAAACTTGTGATGGGACAAACGATCATTAGTTTCCCGGTAGGAAAAGTAAACAGACAACATTTTTTTTTTGTTTTAAGTTACATTACATAAAGATGAGGAATTCATTTCTAAGATTGACTAAGAATATAAAGAGATATACTTACTTTTTAATTAAAGTTTCATTCCTTAATAAATTTCTACTACTAACTCATTTTTAAACGATGAGTATTCAAGAAGACTTGGTCACACTGGAAGAGCTAGAATAAACTTCTTATAGAATCACATGATCCACAAAGGATAAACTATATATTTACCTTGTCTATAGAGATTAATCAAAACCAAAATGGTTAGTATTATATATGATGATCCCCCAAAAGGATATTTCATTAGAGAAAGAAACACTAATATTAATTTCTAAAATTAAACCAACAATACCCCAAAGTTAAATAAATATCATTCAATAAAAAAATTTCCTTAAAATCCTTCAATATAATCCAAACTAATATTGAAACCCAAAACTTAGAAGAATTTTTTTATGTATTCTTCTACATTAAATTTCATCTCCAAATGACATTAACTACTATTAAAGTCACATACTTAAAAGTAATTAACCTAATCACATATTATCTATTATAGGTTAATCATTTCCATAAATAACCCAAATAACTATAAATCCACAATAAAAATATAGATAAAAATCCACCAATTATCCTCAAACAAAATCCCATAGTATTATTTTTCCTTGGGCATATAGTGTTCCCAACAAAGTGAATATCTTCCAAAATAAAATTTATCACTTAATCACCAAATCATTTTCCTATAATAAGGGTATTAATTTGATAAGACATAAGATACCAAATCAACTTATTATTGATCAATAAAATAATTTAACTAAAAATAATTAGTCACACTAACCAGGGACTTCACATAGTCCAGTGGTAGGCGATAAATCCCAATCGCACTTTGGTTGTGGGTTCGATTCCCACAGCTTTGTCTAACGTGACGGGTTGTCATAAGGTTTACGTGTTGTCCTTTTTAAAAAACTATATTTTATAACATTACTAAAATGAGATAAATTCCTCAAAATAACCATAACATAAATTAACCACAAATGTTATCTCAAACCTTGCATTTTCATCCCAAAATATAATAACTTTTAATTTCCTCAAACCCAATGATCATATAAAACCAAAAGGTTATTTATAACTATATCCACAAGAGAAAAGATAATCCTTCCTCAAATATCATTCTCACATGGAAAAATGTAGGGTTACAAATACAAGAGAAAATTATTCCAAATTAATACCATCAAGAAGGATCACTAATACTTTTAATTATTTCTCCAACCATTTATTTCCACATAGCTTTTTCTTTAAACAAGGAAATATCCTATAGAATAGGGCATTCACTTGGGTAATGGATAGGTCCCCTAAATTTGTGGAAAATGACTGTAAAGGGATTCTTGGGACCATTTTTATTTTCTTCCATAGTACACTTCATTTTTCCTCAGCAATTCTTCACTTTATGTCGTTCTTTCCTGCACGTAAATCATTTCTTTGTTCCATTGAGACAATTTCCTGGGTGTATCCTTCCACATTTCCTACATCATGGAAATTGAAGATTCTATTCTCTATGGTCTCCACTACTAGAGATATTATCATTCATCACCTTTCTCTTCTTCTTTGAGTCTGGGAGTTTGTTAATATATATGTTGTTGATCATATTTTTGGAAAAATGATTTGGCATGAACACGATATCTTTTACTCCTATCAACATTCCATTTTGTTTCTCATTTCTACCACCTTTCCCACCTTGTACATCATTCTCAAAGTTACTATGACTTCCTTGGAATCCATCCATTGACTAAAACCAGAAAGCATTATGTGAGTAATAGTAGTCATAAAATCATTTAGAGAATATCATGACACCATTTTCTCAATTTGAAACACCTTAAGATTAACCAAGGTAATTTATTCTAATTCTATATTAAAATACTAAAAATAGGTTTGTAAAGAAAATTTAAATTATCCTAAGCATATCCCCCGAGAGTGTCGTAACCAAGAGTGTAGCATGGACCATTGTCGTACACCAGTTCCCGTTCGAGTCTAGCTCAAAGTGGTGTTTTTGGGTTTTACCCCTAGGTACATATGTGCCAGAGCCTCCTCTACCTGCTCGTATCCAGACAGGTATTTATTGCTCAAAAAACTCACAAAATCTCTACAATACCAAAATTATAGGAAGTTCTTCTATACTAATTCTCAAAGTCTATCTTAGGGCTATGTGATCTAATCAGAATTATCTAAATCTAGTTTCCAAGGTTTGTACTAATGTTCCTCTGATACCAACTGTAACACCCCGACCCTAGTTACCCAGATTCGGTGCATTATTATGTATCATTTTCCTGATCACAAAAGATCAAGTCTTGAAAGACCGATTAGTTTAATATCCCTGGAATCACTATATACATACATAAAGTTTACATTACATCATAAAGTGAAAAACTACAACAAAATTTTGTCTCCACACTCATATCCCCTTATACTATCCCTGCATGTCATTCATAAAATACTTCTTCACATCCTGGGAAAAATAAAACATAGAAAGGGGAGAGCTCAAATGCCCAGTAAGGATAACAATATAGCAGAAACTTTCATAAATAAGCATAAACATTTAAGGCAATGTATAACTAGAACAAAAGCCTTTTAAACTTGAACATCAGCACAATATATCAAAAAATAAAATGAAATAATTTCATTTACTTATTCACATGGATATTCTACTAGTCAAATAATCACATGAAATATCAGTAACCACTTTCATAATGATCGAATGCATAATTCCAGACTACCATAACCACATAGTCAAGGCCACGTGCTAAGACTAAAAATAATATTTTGTCAAGGCCTTGTTCCAAGACACTAGTTTGTCTCATGAGACCTACTGATTCATCGAGGAGCTATAGCGGGCTTCACTTGTCACTTACTAAGTCCAATTCATTCCTCATATGAAATGTTTGAAACATAACATAAACATTTGTATTAAATCTAGCATACAAAATGTCAATACTTTAACCACAAACCATGAATGGTATAAAAATAGCACATCCGCAGTCAAACATAACTCATTCGATACAATATGGTAGATTGTATTGAATCAGATTAACCTGAATTGATAATAATGAAGGATATTGACAGAGATTAAAATAATAATCAAACTATTGAGAGAAATATCCCCCTTTTTCTTGAAAACATTTAAAAGTCACACTATTTGTCAAGAAGCCATTTAAAATAGATTTTTTAATCAAAGTGTCCCATACCACTTTGAAACTTTTAAAAGGAATTTTGATTTAAAAATTTTAATTTCTATATAAATAAATCCTTAAACCCATTTTTAAATCATGGAAATTAATGAGAAATATTTAGAATAACAAATCTTTAAAACATTTAATAATAATATTTTATTTAGAGTTTCTAACCAAAATAGAGACACTTGAATACAAATAATTGAGGTAATAAAAATTTTGTAATATCATGAGAATAAAGGGATTCATGATATACTATTTCAAAGTACATTATATATACCATATAAAAGTGATTTGGTGTATAACAACAAATAAGCCTCAATGGAATGTAAATTGAGATGAAACTTCTTATAAAGACTGTATCCTTAGGTTAAGGATAAATCAAGGACCTAATTATGTGTGAAAATTATAAATACACTCAATATTATTGGATATTCAGTGTAAATCAATCAGAGTACATTCACACATATTCTTGTAAGAACAACACTAATGAATTGTATATTTAACTCAACAAATGGAGATTGATTTAAAATTACTCTTATCAAGTTCATATCGATGACTTCAGAATTTATCAATGGAGTGATTATATGTATCAAAAGTATATCCACATAAAGGGTAGTGTAAATTATAGAATAGGAAAATGAATAGTAATTCCATACATAATATTAGAGTAAACTAATCAATGAAGTGTGCGTAAATCCGAATGAGTGGAAATTGAAATTTGCAATGCCCTTACCAATTTGGTAACATACGAAACATACAACCCATGAAATATGGATCATACAATGATGATGTAAATATACATAAATTAAAGTATATTACACAATGAATACAATCATGGTCAGTACACACACCACATACAATAAATAAGTGGTGAACAGTGGAAATCTCACGGAATTAAAAGTGAGATAAGAAACCCCTTACTTTGTACTTTTTCCTTGGTTGAGGGTAGTTTAACCACCTATATAATGGTTAAATAATTGTTATTTAATTATAAAATAATCATATACATTAATATGACATCATATATGATCTTTTAACATTGATTTGTTGATAATATCTTAGTATTATCGTTGTTTCAGGTGTTAAGGGATTCATTTTCCTTTATATTCTTTGTTATGTGAGCCATATTTGTTATGAATGGGATGAATAATATTCATATCCAGAATTATGTCATGTCTCTAAATAATTATTTTTAATCATCAAATGAAATTTATACTTTAATGGATATGATGGGGAATGAATATCATCGCGTTCGTGGAGACGGTAATCTGTACGTACGCACGAGTGGCAATATCATTATTTTTATTTTAAAATAATATATAATTGGATGGTATATCATATATAAAGAATCATTATAATGTTATATTTATTATTTAAATGAATTACACATCATTATTATACCCATCCAAATAATAATATATTGAATAACAATTACACCACGACGTGGAGATGGTAGGCCATACGTACACACGTATGGTGAAATGTCATTCAAAGGATGGATAGAATACTGAATATAGTTGTACCATATTTATAATAACATCAAATTATATAGAAGATACTGTATTTATTATTTTATAATGGAAATAACAAATAAAGAAGAAGTTAAAAAAAGAAAGGAACTTGAACGAGGGTGGTAAAAACATTACCTCTTCTTCGGGTTCTTCCTTTTGATTTGATCAAAAGGGCTCCATAGGTTGTCTTTATGACTAAAGTAAAGCCTCTAGGATTAAGGGTGGATATGTGAGAGATTATTTGGGTAGCTATTGGACAAACCAAAAGTCTTTTAAGGTGTTAATTAGAGGGATGGGGAAGTGCCCTTTTATAAGAGGGGTGAGGGGCACCTTAGGAAAAGCTTGAAATATTATTTTATAATAAATTCATATTCGGTTTATAATGGATCAAAAGTAGATTATTTGAAGGATAATGTGGGTATAGGTCGAAAACCACTCAACCAATAGGTTTTAGATAGGTTTTGGTCACTATATTAACTTTATATTTTTGATTTAACTCTTAGTTAAATAGTTTTACATTTACCATGTTTCTTTGTATTTTTATATTATATAGTTAATAAACGTACTATATAATTCCAAGATACCCCCAAGTGGTCCATTAATGATACAACTATCATTATATATGTCCTTTAGCCAAACATTATATTTTTAGGAATATAATATTAATTAATAATATAATATTTGTTTTAAAAACTTTTTTATGTCAATGTTGACACAATTTAATAATTGATTTTTTTTAAGTCTTAAAAACTTTATTAATTCGAAAAAAATAATTTAAGAAATACTAACATGTCATATTAGTCAATAAAATTATTGTATGTCATCAAAACTTTCAAATTATATTTATTTTAACATTTATAATAATAATTATCTGATTCATTCATTAATAAAGAAAATACTGCATCATTATTGTGTCATAAATAAATTTAATTATTAAATGTCAAAAAAATATAAATAAAATACCATTATGTTTTAAATAGTTTTAACTTTCTAATGAATATTTATAGTCGAACATATAGCATATATAACCCTATGTAAAAATTGTTTTTCTAAAAGATATATGCTTATGTCATTTTTGTATTTACTTTAACTTAATTAATATAAAGTGTCATTATCACTTACAAGTGGATCCATGGGGTTCGAAAATTTACCCAAATATGCCCATGGTCATAAATGTATAAACCAATAGGGTTATGACACATTTTAGGGTAATTTATTATTATTATAATATTATTTTTTACCCTTATTTATCGGATTTACCCTTTAACCACGGGAAATAAAATATTTACCGAAGTAATTATTCAAAATGTCTAAAAATAAAAGTTACCTATTTAAAAAATTTGGACCTCCTGATTATAAATATTGAATCCATTTTTATAAATTCAAAACATAGAAGTGGCAGTAGTAAATTTAAAATTAATTCCCGTTGCTAAAACGAAAAGCGTGTTTTTAAGAGATAGTAACTATCAAAAGATTGGAACTTGCTTATGTCCAGTTTAAATGTGAATTTATATCCAATGACCAAAATTGGATTAAATGGTAAAAATATAATATAATTATACTCTAAAATCACTCAAATTCATAATTTATCACTATTAATTATTTTGATTAAAAAAGGTGTTTTTAATTAAAATTTAGTAATTTTCACTATTCATCAAAATATGATCAGAAAAGTACCAAAAATTAACCCTAAGATAATTTTGATATTCTGAACCCAAAAATGAAGTCCATTTTGGAAGATAAAATGTATAAAATTTCAAAAATTGGTTATTACTATTCATAACAGCTAGTTTGTTTGGTTGTGGTGTGTTAGAATTTGAAGTTGCGTACAACACATGCTACTGTATTATTCAAAAAGAAGCGTATCGTGGAAGTTTGGGGTGTTACAAATAGAGTGATTAATTCAACTATGATACAACATAGCTGATATCTTGATGTAGTGATCCAATAGTAATAAATGGGGTTTAAGGTTCTCTAGCATCACACCTCTAGTAAACCGTGGTTTGGAGAAATCTATAGAAAATACAAGAATTTAATGGGAATTAAAATTTTATACCAGTATTAGAAAACACTACATCATGATAAGATATTCAATTATCATGTAATAATGGGGTTACCTCAAACTACCCTCTGAAACTCACACTGTTAATGTTATGATATATGTACCTCTTAAACATATCAAACTCTCTCAATCGAATACAAATGTGGAAGGGCCACATCATAACCCAATAAAATTGGCATATAATAAGATAGTATAGAACAACTAATCTCAACCTCTATTTAATCTCAATATGAAAATTATTGTAGTTCTATAAAAAACTAAAAGGAAAAAACTTCTAAATTTAACTAATGTTCATTGAACCTTGTTTCAAAAGTTTCACATTGTTAAGGCCCTATATATAAAACTTCAACAATTATATATACACAACATTAAATGAACTATACTAGTGTTTTATAATAATTAAATCTATAAAATGAAATTTTCATGGTTATGAAGAATATTATATGTTTTATTCTTCACATAGAATAAGAGTCCTTTACCAAATTACCTTCAAACCCTCCATGTTTGGAAAAAACCAAACACACTTTGACCATGATTAAAACTTGAAAACCAACCCTTGTGGAAAAAACTCTACTATATTGACACCTCTTTTATATTTTGACACATGTTATATGGATATATTATGATGTTTTTTTCATTTATCCATACCATGAATCAAATATCCATTCTTAGAACTCCTTCTACCAAATAAAATCATATTAATAATATAATCTACCCACATATAAAATCCTTCCAAATGCAAAAAAATAGAAACATGGAATGAAATAATATTATAATTTATTTTCCAAAAAATATATTTATAAATCTAACATATCCCTCTGTAATATAAGGATAACACAATACAGTCTCATTTTTGGAGTTGTATCATTAAATGTATTATAATCAAGATAACTATAAATAAATATATTGTAATAAAATAATACAAGTGTTCATGAAACTCAATATGTAAAGGTATTATACCTTAACAAAACTTATATTTAATAATTTTATTCTTATATTAACTTATTTCATCTCTAAATACAACATATATCATTAACAATCAACTATTTCTAATAATATATTCACATAAATAAAAATATGTAATTAGGATAACCACTATAAACTCATCGAGAAACGATATGATACTAGAACCATATATAAGAAGGTTTTTCCTAGTCCAAAGATGAACTTGATAATATTAAACACAATATCCCCATTAAAAAATAGTGTTGATTTTCTATGAGTTTCATCAAAATACACAAATAAAATATTTAATAAAAAAACCTCTACTAAAATTAAATCCTACAATTAGATAATATCCCTCCCAAGAATCATCATTGTACAACTCATGAAAAACCCCAGAAGAGAAATTATTTCATAATTATTTGAAGTAATTTCACTTCAAATCAATAACATAGACCAGCCAAATCAAAAGAGAAAACCAAGAAAAAAAAAAGGAATCATAATTATAATATCATATCTATAATATATGATAAGAAATGGTCACACCAATATAAATAGGGTATAAAGAGAAATAAATAAGAGATAAAATCATTGGAATACTCTTCTTCTACTATAATAAATAATATGACCAATGATTTGGGTTATTTAAATAAAAAAGTAACCCTCTTTTGAAAAATTACTTTAAACTAGTGTCTTGAAGAGAATTTGGTAATTTTAAAGAATAATATAGGTTGCTGATTAATTTCACACCATAAAGTGAATTTAAAAGGGTGAGTTACTAACCAATAATATTTAAGAAACAAAAAATATAGTACCATTACTCGCATTGGTCATTTGAGTACTCTCAAAAACATATTTCTATGATATGATATGCGTTTAGATAAATTTTATATTAGGTGTATTCAATTTCATTAATCTTTAAAATTTTAATTCATAAGTTTTAATGGAGATCATAGTTTGTATTTAATAACAAAATTCGCATCTATGTGTTAAAATCTAATAAGAGATAAGATAAGAAAAAAAGGAAGGTAATTTATTAAGTCGAGGAAAACCATGATGTGAAGGAATTCTCATTATGTCATGGTTTATTTGACTAGATGTAGAATCTAATCTAATTTAGGAATAATTTTATTTCCCATGGAAGGAAAATTGAAAATACTTTGTTTTATGAGATCATGGGGTCTTATCATATGAAAATTACTTAAATCAGTGATATTTCTATTTGGGGATTTCATGGAGAGCTGATTATTATTACACAATATTCATATCATCATATTACAAAAAAGGATCTCATACATTAAAAAACTAATCCATGAATTATTTTTTCATTGTGGTCATTGATAAGATAGACAGGTAACTCTGATATGTGTATAGTTATATAATTTATGTCATATGAATCTTGAGGATAAATTCTAGGATTTATAAGGAGATATGATTAAAGTCATTCAGATTGGATAATAACCTCAGAATATACCTCATTAAACCATGAAGAAAAAAAAAGGTATTTAAAAAGATATTATTCAATAAGAAACATGAATATAAAAATATTACAAGACCATAGAAAACATTCCTCAGAATATTACATAGAGGGTTATGTTAGCATTTGGAATAATAATGAAGGTGTGAACATTGTAATACCTAGATATAGATCACCCTATATTAATCAGACCTATGTATTAACTGACCTCAGGCATGCCTCCCCAAACACCAAAGGCTTTTTATTAGCAATGTGGATTTAATTTTTGTCATGGAGTTACTATACCACCTAGATCATTAAATAATAAATAAAATTGTAAGTGTAAATAATAACACACATCTAAATAAATAATAATTAACAAACATCACATAAAAAGTAAAAAATAAACAATTGATATAAGGCATTCTATGTCATAATGAATGTTTTACATGTTATAAAATGTACACATATAACATCAAGATCCCTTGTGGTTTGATCACATATATCATGTTCCAAAAATAATTAATATAAAAAAATGGAATAAATTAAAACAATAGAATTTAGACCTAATCTGGTCCAATTTCTCATTCTCTTTCAAAACTCCATGATCATCTTTAAATCATAGTGAATTTTACATTATCATGTCCTTTAACTATGAAGCCTACTCAAGTACCCACTATGGCATGACTAGGGTGTAACTACAACTCATTAGGCCACCTCTAATGGTTACCCAAATTATATCCCATCAGAATATATTGAATTATGATATACCATTATATAAATATAAAATAAATTTATATAAACAACCATTTATCCTCATTCTCTAGGGTAACTCCTGAGATCTACTATTCATACTTCAGAGAGTGGTATATGTACCTGAAAATAAAATATACCTATAAAGGGGGTGAATCCCCACCATAATATCATCTCATAACATGTCATCAAGGGGAATAAAACCCCACTATAGAATTAGTATCCACCATGTCAGGTGAGAGGATGGTTCCCCACCCTATAATAAGTAGTCATTATTTTATTAGGGGGAACAATACCCCAATCTAGAATAAAATTTCACATTTCCTTATGGGAGAATAACCCCTATCATATAATCTATAGTTACAATAAAATCAATGGTTTGGTTCCCCACATTGGAAATGATAGCTACTATGTAATTAGGGGGATGGTACCCAAGACTAGAATCTGTAGTCACATATCATCAAGGAGGTTACAGCCTCAATCTAGATTTAGATGAAACCATAACATCAAGGGGTTGTGTAAAACCATATAATAATTCAAAATACATGACTCACATGTAAAAAAATGTTTTTATTTTTAAAAATTTTTAATTTAACACTCATTACACATTCATGGGATAGTTTACATGGAAGAATGAAATTTAAAACTTTTTATTAAGGTTTAGGTCATATTAACTTTAATTTTTCATGAACTCTCATTATATGAATATTGAAATTTAGAATACAATTTCGGAATAACATAGGGACCACCTACCTTATGATTTTATTGAGATACTTTTCAAATATAGGCTAATAATATGATATTAAATAATAGAAGTCGAATAATTAGACCAAAACCATGTAATATATCACAAACAACCAGAACTGTTGTATGAGTATTTAAGAGTGAGAGAATATTTTAATGGGTTAAAGAGGACTAAAGGATAAACCTCTAACAAATCTCATAAATTGAAATACAATTTAATTTTCTAAGGAATAAATGAGATCTCTAATTAGATGGTAGGGTTTTGATATGTATGAAAATGGATAAATGTGTGGTTGTGGTAAATAAGAATCCTTCATTTATAGCCTTTAATATAATTTTTAATAGAAATAATTATAAAATATTTTTAGGTAATTTATCAATATGGGGCCATATAATTTACTACATAACACATCTCTTCTCAAAATAATAAGAAAACCCACACCCCAAACCTCATGGTCTGGCTCTGTAACGACCCAAATGTTCATTAAGGAAAATTCATCTTGATCTAATTAAATGTATTATTATGGTTATATAAAATATGAACTTATTTGGTTTTATGTTTTATGATTTTAAAGTACCTTTAATAATTGTGATCATTTCTAATATATTCGTTGAACAGTGATAACATGATTAGTATAAATATAGGGCTTTAACAAATCCAATTTACTCGGACAAAGGAAGTGATGGCCTCAACCAGTAGAATTTCTTCATAAAAATCCCATTTTTCAGAGCTTGGAAAGAAGGTGGCATCATTGGTCTTTTCTCTTGACCAACCCCAAGTTGAGCTTCAACATGTTAAGCTTGAACAGAACCACCTACAGGAGAAGTGGAAGTTGATAGAGATTACCACACGAGCGATGTTATCTGAGCCACCCCAATAGTATGTCACCATCGCACACCTTACCCTTCAGTATTATGTGTGTGTTATAAGGGGTTATGTAACGATGCCCTAGTACTATGATTGTGTACATTATTTTTGTATAGAGAATATATATTCATTTTATTATTATTACATTGTAAATAGTTTTAAAAGAAAAATATACCATTTTTAGTTAATTAAGAAATCTATTTTGATGAATTACTGGATTTTTGAATTAAAAAATATTTTAATTAAATATTATTACTAAATTACTTTTTATTAAATATAAATTACCTTATAATTATCATGAATACAATTTTAGTTTTTATTATGGTTTGAAAGCTATTTTTGTCAAAAACTCATGAATTTTTGATAAATATCAGTTTTTATTTTAAAAGTAAAAATTCACATATTTAGGAAATTATTTAGATAAAATGAATATTATTATTAGAATTATGACATTGAAATTATCCAATAGTTAATTTTTCATAATTTTCTAAGACAGTCGAATTTTTGGGTAAAAATTAAATACCTTTTAAATATATAATGTGTTTTATGACATCATAATGAACCAATAGTTATGTAATAAAATACTATAAACATTATTTTCAGCCAATATATGTTTTATAATTAAAATAAGGTGATTTTGGGTTTGTTTTATTGATTTTACAAAGCTTTAGTGGACCCTCCAAGACTTATAAAACATTTTTTCATTTTAAAATGATTTCCTTGAGAGTGTGACTCACCTCCACATAATAAAGCCTAATATTTTAAAAATTTATGCAATTCACCTTATAAAATTTTGTTTTCCACTCCCATTTTTCAAAAATCATGGGAAAAAACCATGTTATGGATTGTGGTTTTGGTTATTTTAATGTGTAGGGTCTAAAACTAAAATCATAAAGAATTCCTTCCCTTTTCCAATATAAACCCACCCAAGAACCCACTTCCTCTTCACTAAAATCATTTGGAGCTAGAAAAACCTATTCCCTTATCTCTCTAGAATCCTCCAAAGGCACCCCAATCTCTCAATAATCCTCTCTCAATCCCCTCCCAATCCTTTGGGATCACACTTCCAAGTATTGAATTTCTTCCTTTCCCATTTTTTTGTTCAAGTTTCTTTATGTATCTATGACCTTGTCATTTCAATTACAAATGTTGGGGTGTGATTTTTCAACTCCCCTATAAATCCCTCATTATTTTTTAATGTTTAGAAACTCCTTTATCTCTCATTAATTCCTCTCATGTACACCTATTACTATGCCAAAATTCCGTAATGGATTTCTTCCTTTCTCATTTTTGTCCAAACTTCTTTGTGTTGTTATTCCCTTTTAATTTCAATTAAAAATGTTGGGGTATGATTTTTCACATCTCCTATAATTCCCACCTTATTTTATAATGATTATATACCTTTCTCTATCTCATTAATTACTCCCATGTACACCTATTACCATGATGAAATTCCGTAAGGAATTTCTCTCTTCACATTTACAATCAAGAAATTATTTTGTATTATGAATATAAATTCCATTAAATATAATGGTACATGTATCTATATTACCCCCTTAATTTCAATTTCATGTACATATGATGATACACCCTTTTATCTCTCATCAACCATTTTTATGAATTCTAATGTCACATCGTTATGCTGCCAAAATTGCATCGCGATTTTCCATGCCAAAGTCATTGTGTAGTGAACACCATGATCATTTCTTTATCAAGGGTATTCACCTTTATCCGCATTTATTTATTGATTATAGAATTCAATTTATGAATTCCACATTACTTTATCGTGTAATAAATGATGATGTTTAATGAAACCATGTTATATGATCCATGTGGCAAACTTATGCATGAAATGAGATGATTAAGAAGAGTGCGCCCTGATGGCCCACCAATGCATTGGGTAAAGATTAGTATCATGATACATAAATTGTAATGAGGTTTTACTCATTATAATTCAAGTTAAATGAGGTTTTACTCATGATCCATATGAAATGATCCTTGGCTCATCCTAATACCATGTTAAGTATTGTTTCCACATTTCCATGTTATGATAATCATGTTATATCATGACTTCATGTTTATGTTTCTCTTAAACTCCATTGATATTCCTATTGCCTAAAATTTATTGTATTCTTAATTTTATGCCTTGTTTACTCCTATACTAGGATTTATAGCTCACATTATTTTATTCATGTCCTCAGGTTACCCCATTCAATTCTAAGTATGAGGGAATGTAGTGGTCAGGTAAAGGAAGTTTTCAAAAAAGATGTCATGTTTCATGTTTTAAGTCATTATATAATGTTCCTAAGCACCAAATACACTATACCTATAAATATTATATGTTTTATCAAGTGAATTTTTATGTAATAAATCATTTCTAAGTGTGTAATAAAAATTAGGGTTATTATAATTGGTATCAGAGGATAGGTTTAGTTATTATTGGGATTAAGATTAGAAAACCCTAGTAAAATAATTAGGGATAAGACTAAGTATATTAAAAACATCCCTAAATTTTTGTGAGTAATGAGTAAGTGGTTTTCAAGAAAATACATCTCTTTCTGGATACGAGTAGGTAGAGTTGGCTCTGGAATAGATGTACCTAGGAGTGAAAACTCTGACAAGGAGTTTCGGGCTTGACCTGGGGTATCCTGGTACAAGACAATGGGCCTTGTTGTACTCCTGGTTATGACACTCCCAGGATATATTCTTTGGTAAATTCACAATCTTAGTATGAACCATTGTTAAAGGAAAAGAATTCCCCTAAGAATAAATGTTGGGAATTAGATCATGGATAATATAGATTGAAGCCTATAGACTCCTAAGTTAAGGAAATAAAAGTAATTTATAATTCATCCATTTTTGTATTTGGATTGCCCATTATGTGTTACCCCTAACTTCCCTTTATTTCATCCAATTTCCGGTAATAGGAGGACTCGAGCAAACATCTTATGCAAAGATCAATGTGACAACTGTTCTAATGAGATTCCCAATCCGATGGGAGCAGGAATCGTTAACTTTGTCACAATAATATCTAAGTTAACTCAATATTTGAATAGGGGTCAAGAGAAACATTCAGCCCCCCTAAGAAATAACAAGTCACAATCAAGATCTTCATAAGACAATGGCCTCCTACTTTTAATGGGTCATTTGATCCCTCAATCATCGAGAAATGGATCAACTCCATTGAAAATATCTTCTCCATCATTCAATGTTCCAAAAAAGAGAAGGATATTATGGCTGATTATAATATAGAGGATGAATCTGATCAATGGTGTACATTGATCCAAAATTCTAAGCATGAGGAAGATATTGAGGCATTGGAATATAAGGATTTCTAGAATATACTTTTCGGGAAAAAAAATTCTGCACACCCTCTGACTAAAGATGGAAAGGTACTTCTTTTCCCTTAAGAAAAAAGACAAAGAATCTGTTGGAGCGTATGAGGAAAACTTCACAATGCTTTCATGATATGCCTCAAGATTTTTTGTTACCCCCAAATTCAAGTTTGGCCGCTTCTTTTGTGGGCTAAAACCAAGCCTACAGAAATCCCTGGTGATCTGTGACTTCGATAGCTATGAGGAAATTTTATGATGTGATCTCAAAGTCGAAATAGAGATCGGTGAATCTCAGGGGTATAATGGGGATAAGAAGCATAAGGTGGACATCTATTCTAGCAGTCCGAAAGATAAATCCAATGGTTCTAAAAAAATATATCACCACAATTTCCAAATGTGTGGAAAGAAGTGACCTAGAAATTTCTTGAAGGGTACAAGTAAATTATTTAGGTGTGTAAGATAAGGGCACCTAGTCGTTAAATAATGACAAGAAAAATCTGCGGCTGTGAAAGAGGAGAGGAACACTTCGTTCAACTCTCAAAACTGTGTTCATTGCTTTAACTAAAAAGAACTAGGGAACCTTTCAAATCATCTCCTAAGACAAGGGTTCTCGGAGGAAACCAACAACCTATAAGGAAACAGGGGCAAGCTTTTTACATCACTACCACCGAAGTGAACCCCGATAACTAAGTGGTGACAGGTACGCTAGTTATTCATTCAAAAATAGTGAACATACTTTTTTATTCTGGTTATATGCATTCTTTTGTATCCAGAAACTTTAGTAGAACAATCCCAACACCACCAAAAATCATGGAAGTAAAGATGTTGTTGAGTACATCAAATGGGGAAATCATTGCATCCCATGAATATAACTCCTCCCCTATTATAATTTTTGGATTGAACTACTTGGATAACCTCTTAATACTCCCTCTAGTGGAATTTGATGCAATTCTAGGCATGGATTAGATTTCCTTATATAGAGACAACATAAATTGTCATGAGAGGGAAATCACTCTCCATATGGAGAATTGAACCCCCAATTCTATAAAAGTGAAAGGAGGTAGATGAATCATATTTAGCACCATCATCTTAAGATTGGATATTATTTCCCTATGAACACACATATCTGGATCAGATGATTGAATCTAAGGAAGCAACCATCCTTGAATACATGCCTATTGTGAGGGAATTTACTGAAGTGTTTCCCAAGGAATTGTCTAGTCTTCCTCCTAGAAGAGGTGTGGAATTCTCAATTGACCTTATACTTGTGGAGTTTTCAATATCCAAGACTCTGTATAGAATGGTTGTTGTGGAGCTTGGGGAGCTATAGAAACAACTATAAAAGAATTTGGATAAAGGGTTTATACGCCCAAGTGCCTCACTATGGGGTTAACCAGTCCTCTTTGTCAAGAACAAGGATGGGTCAATACGACTTTATATTGATTATCGTGAGCTCAAAAAAATCACAATAAAGAACAAGTATCCTCTGCCAAAAATTGATTACATGTTCGATCAGCTACATGGAGCACAATACTTTTCTAAGTTGTATTTGCGGTCGGGATATTACCATGTAAGTGTGAAGAAGGAGGTTATCCCCAAGACTACTTTTCATACAAGGTATGGGCACTGTGAATTCATATTAATGCCTTTCGAACTCACTAATGCTCTATCAATCATCATGGACATGATGAATAGAGTCTTTAGATATTACCTTGACAAATTTGTGGTAGTATTTATAGATGATATTCTAATATACTCTAAAACCAAGGAGGAGCATGAGGAGAATCTAATAACTATAGTAGAGACCTTGTAAAAGGATAAGCTCTATGAAAAGTACAGAAAGTGTGTGTTCTTGTTGAAGGAAGTCTCATTCTTGGGTCATATCATCACATGCAATGGGATATCTATGGATCCCTCCAAGACAACTGCAATTGAGGGATGGTTGAGGCCAACATCGATAACGGATATCCATATCTTCTTGGGTTTAGCTAGATAATATCCCCTATTTGTGAGAAATTTCTCACAATTATCCAACACTCTTACCAAGATAACTCGAAAGGGAGTCAAGTTTTTTTAGAGTGATGAATGAAAATAAATCTACAAGGAGTTGAAAATGAGGCTTATCACTACACCCGTTCTCAAACTACCCAAAAGTAGAGAACTTTTTGTGGTATTTATTGATTCTTAGAAGAAGGTTATGGGATGTGTGTTGATTAAAAATGACAAATTCATTGCTTATGATTCAAGTAAATTTAAAGTTCATGAGAAAAACTATCCAACACATGATCTGGAGTTGGATGCAGTGATCTTCTTTTTAAAAATTTGGCAACATTACCTCTTTGGGGAGAAGTTTGAAATATATACAGACCACAAAATCCTCAAGTATATATTCACACAAAAAGAGTTGAATATTCACCAATGAATATGGTTAGAGTTGATCAATGACTATGACTACTCAACCCATTACCACCCTGGGAAAACGAACAAGGTGGAAAATTTTCTAAGTAGAAAGGACCCTGCAATTCTATAATTGATGAGAATTGAAAAGGATCCAATATTCTTAGATTTTATGAACATGGACATGGTAATCATAAATAAGGGAACATAATCAATCCTTTCACAAATAATTTCTCAACTGTCTCTTTTTTAATGTTTAAAGGATGATCAAAAGGATGATGTGGGAATTCAGAAGAAGGTGGAAACTATCAGAAAAGGGAAATCCTCGTAGTTAAACGTCAATTAAAAATGAATTATGAAATTTAGGTCAAGAATATTTGTTTCATTGAATCTGGTGTTAAAGAATGAACTTTTGGATGATGCACATTTTTCAAATTTCTCCATTCACCCATGAAACAAATAGATGTATCGAGATCACTGAGACCATTGTTGGTGGGATAACATGAAGAAGGGGATCAATGAGTATACATCAAAGTGCCTGGTATGTCAGCATGTGAAGGATGATAGGCATAAGTCTAAGGTGATGATGCAACCATTAACCATACCAGCATGGAAATGGGATAATATCACCATAGAATTTATCACCAGACATCCAAATACATAAAAAGGAAACAATGCTATATAGGTTTTTATGGATCGTCTTACATAGACTACACACATCATTGCAATTCATACGGATTTTTGAATGGATCAACAAGAAAAGATATACATCAGAGAGGTGGTAAGTCTATATGGAGTACCGATATCTATTTTATTAGATAGAGATCCAAGATTCACCTCAATGTTTTGGAAGAGTCTTCAGAATTCTATATATAATGAGATGAAATTCAGTACATCTTATCATCCTCAAATTGGTGGCCAATCTAAGCGGAATATCCAAACACTTGATGACATGTTAAGAGTGTGATAAATAGACTTAAAAGGTGTATGGGAACAACATATTCCTCTAGTTTAGTTCTATTACAACAACAGTTTTCACTCAAGTAACCAGAGGGCTACTTATGAAGCCCTTTATGGGAAGAGGTGCAGAACACTGGAATGTTGGGATGAATTTGGGGATAGAAAACTCCAAGGTCCAGATATGGTTGAAGAAATGGTGGATAAGGTTAAGATTATCCAGTAGCATATTAAAGCTTCTCAGAGTTGACGAAAGATCTATTATGATAATCATTGACAAGACCTAGAGTTTGATGTCGGAGACATCGTATTCTTATTCATATCACTGTGGAAGGGATTTGTGATATTTGGGAAGAAAGGAAAGCTTATTACAAGGTAAATAAGCCATTTTTAGATCCTTGATCACATTAGAGTGGTGGCCTATAGACTAACACTCCCACCGAACCTATCTCAAGTACATGATGTTTTCCATGTGTTACTCTTGAGGAAGTACATACCTGACCCATCGCATGCACTCAATTCAGAGGTGGTAGCATTGGATAATGAACTATTCTATGAAGAGAAGCTAGTAAAGATCATAGATCGTAGGTAAAAATCTCTACAAAATAAGACAATTCCTCTTTTCAAGGTGTTGTGGAAAAACCACAAGTTTGAAGAGGCAATGTGGGAATCGGAAGAAGTGATGAAATAGAGTTACTTACATCTGTTTTAGTGTAGGAAAAGGAAATTTTGAGGGATAAATTTCTTAAGGGGGGGATATTGTAATGACCCAAACTTTTATTAATTAAAATTATTCTTGATCTAATTAAATGTATTATTAAGGTTATATAAAATATAAACTTCTTTGGTGTTATTGTTTTGGATTTTAAAATACCGTTACAAATTGTGATAGTTTCTAATATAGTCTTTGAACAATAATTGCATGATTAGTATAAATATAGGGCTTTAACAAATCCAATTTAATCAGACAAAGGAAGTGATAAACTCATCTAGAATAATTGCTCCATAAAAAGCCTATTTTTCAGAGCATGGAAAGGAGGTGGCGTCATTGGGATTCTCTCTTAACCAATCCCAATTTGAGCTTCAACACATTAAGCTCGAATGAAACCACCTACGGGAGAAGTGGAAGTTGATAGAGATTACCACCCAAGTGATATTATCTGAGCCACCCAAAGAATTTTTCACCATCGCACACCTTACCCTTTGGTGGTATGCAGATGTTATAAGGGGTTATGTAATGAGACCCTGGTAATATGATTATGTACATTATTTTTGTATAGAGAATATACAATCATTTTATTATTGTTACTTTGTAAATATTTTTTAAATAAAAAATAGCATTTTTAGTTAATTAAGAAATATATTATGATGAATTAATGTATTTTAGAATTGAATACTATTTTAATTAATTATTATTAATAAATTTATTTTTATTAAATATAAATGACCATATAATTATTATGAATAGAATTTTAATTTTTATTAAGGTTTGAAAGCTATTTTTGTCAAAACCCATGAATTTTCGATAAATGTCAGTTTCTATTTTAAAAGTAAATAACTCACATATTTACAAAATTATTTAGATAAAATTAATATTTTTTTTGGAAGTATAATGTTGAAATTATCCAACAGTGATTTTTTCATAATTTTCTGAGATAGTCCAATTTTTGGGTAAAAATCAAATATAGTTCAAATATATAATGTGATTTATGACATCATAATGACCCAATAGTTATGTAATAAAATAATATAAACATTATTATAGTAAACTATATGTTTTACATTAAAATAATATGATTTTGGGTTTGTTTTATTAATTTTACTAAGTTTTAGTGGACCCTCCAAGACTTATAAAACATTTTGTCATTTTAAAATGATTTCCTTGAGAGTGTGACTCACCTTCACATAAGCAAGCCTAATATTTTAAGAAGTTAGGACATTTCCCATATAAATTTTTTTTCCACTATACTTTGGAAAAAACAAGGGGCAAAAAACATGGGATGGTTTTGGGTTTTGGTTAGTTTAATGTGTAGGGTCCAAAACCTAAATAATAAAGAATTCCTCCCCTTTTACTATATAAACCCACCCATGCTCCCACTTCCTGTTTACTCAAATCCATTGTAGATCAAACAATCTCTGCCCTACTATCTATATAATCCTCCCAAGGAGCCCTAATCTCTCAATAATCCTCTCTCAAGCCCCTCCCAAATATTTGGGATCACACTTCCAAGTAAGGGCTTTCTTCCTTTCTCATTTTTTTGTCCAAGTTGTGTTATGTTTATATACCCATTTATTTTAAATTAAAAATGTTGGGGTATGATTTACCACCTCCCTTATACTACAATAATTATGTTTTAATGATTATATACCCCTTTAACTCTCATTAATGCCTCCCATGTATACATGTTACTATGCCGAAATTCCATAAGGGATTTCTTCCTTTCTCATTTTTGTCCAAATTTATTTGTGTTGTTATGCCCTTTTATTTTCAATTACAAATGTTGGGGTATGATTTTTCACCTACCCTATACTTAACATCTTATTTTATAATGATGATAGACTTATTTCTCTCTCATTAGTGCCTCCCATGTACACCTGTTACAATGCTGAAATTCCGTAAGGAATTTCTCTCTTCACATTTACATTGAAGAAATTCGTTTGTATTATGAATATAAATTCCATTAAATATGTTGAGAAATCTATCTATATGACCCCCTTAATTTCCATTTTATTTAAATATTATGATACAACACTTTATCTCTCATCAACCATTTTTATGAATTCTTATGTTACGTCGTTATGCTGCCGAATTTGCATCACGATTTTCCAAGCCAAAGTCATTGTGTAATGAATACCATGCCCATTTGTCTATCAATGGCATTCACCTTTATGCACATTTACTTATTGATTATATAGTTTCATATATTAATCTCAGATTTCTTTATCATGTAATAAATGATTATATCTAATTAATTCATGTCATATGATCTATGTGACACACTTATGCATTAAATGAAATGATTAAGAAGGGTGTGCCTTGATAGCACTCCAATGCATTGGGTAAAGATTAGTATCATGATATGTCAAGTGCAATAAGGGTTTAATCATGATAATTCAAGTTCAATGAGGGTTTACTCATTCTCCATGGGTAATGATCCTTGGATCATGGTAATACCAAGTTAAGTGTTGTTGCCACATTTCCATGTTACGATAATCATGTTATATCATGCCTTTATGTTTATGTTTCTCTTATGCTCCATTGATATTCCTATTTACTAACATGTATTTTATTCTTCATGTTATGACTTATTTACACTCTTACTTGGCTTTATAGCTCACACTTTTCTTATGCATGTCCTCTGGTTACCCCCTGCAATGTTAAGTATAAGGGAATTTAGTGGTCATATAAAGGAATTTTTTAATAAAGATGGTGTCTTTCATGTTTTAAGTCATTATGTAATGTTCCTAATCCCCAAAGACACTAGAAATATTGATATTTTATGTTGTATCAAGTGAATATTTTATGTGATAAATCATGTCTAAGTGTGTAATAAAAAGAAGGGTTATTATAGTTTGTATCAGAGGGTAGGTTTACTTATTTTAGGGATTAGGATTAGAAAACCCTAGTGAAAGTATTAAGGATAAGACTAATTATAATAAAAATATCCCTAAATTTGGTGATTAATGATTAAGTGGTTTATCAAGAAAATACATCCTTTTCTAGATATGAGTAGAAGGAGGCATCTCTGGCACAGATATACATTGGAGTGAAAACTTCGACAAGGAGTTTCGGGCTTGACCCGGGGTATCCTAGTACACGACAATGGGTCTTGCTGCAATTTTGGTTAATACACTCCCAGTGGATATACTTGGTTAAATTCACAATCTTAGTATGAAACATTTTTAAGGGAAAAATGACCCTAAGAATAAATGTTGGGAAGTAGATCAAGGATAACATAGATTTAAGCCTATAGAGTCATAAGTTAAGGAAATAAAAGTAATTTATAAGTCATATATTTTTTTCCTTTGGATTACCCTTTATGTATTACCCCTAACTTTACTTTATTCCATCCAATGTCCAGTAATACAAGGACTCGGGCTAACAACCAATGCGAAGATCAATGTTACAATTGTTTTAATGAGATACCCAATATGATGGGAGCGGGAATCGTGAAATTTTTCATGATACTCTCTCAATTAACTCAAGATTTGAATAGAACCACGGGTCAAGAAGAACATTCAACCCCCCCCCCCCTAATAAAGAATAGGTTCCAATCGAGATCTTCAATAGACAGTAGTCTCCTACTTTTAATGGATCATTTGATCCCTTAATCATCGAGCAATGGATCAAATCCATTGAAAATATCTTATCCTTCCTTCAATGTTCTAACCAAGATAAGGTTCTTATATCCTTTTATCATATGGAGGGTGAAACTGATCAATGGTTGACATTGATCGAAAATATAAATCCTGAGGAGGAGATCGAGGTGATGGAATGAAAGGATTTCCGAAATATGTTTTTTGATAAATATTTTTCGTGCTCCATCCAACTAAAGATGTAAAGGGACTTCCTTTAACTCAAGAAAAATGAAGATGAATCCATCAAAACACATGAGGAAAACTTCACAAGGCTTGTACGATATGCCTCTGTCTTTTTCATTACCCCTGAATGCAAGGTTGACCACTTCATTGGTGGGCTAAAACCTTGCCTATGAAAAGCCCTAGGTATTCATGACTTCGATATCTATGAGGAAATTGTTAGATGTGACCTCAGATTATAAATGGAGGTCATTGAATCTCAGGGGAATCAAGGGGATAAGAAGTGTATGGTGGAATTCAATTCTATTGGTCCAATGGATAAATACAATGCTGCTAGGAAAATCCAGCACCCCACTTTCCAAAGGTGTGGAAAGAAGTCCCCTGGAAATTGCCCAAAGGGGACAAGGAAATGCTTTAGGTGTGGAAGAGAAGCGCACCTAGCCGTTAACTACCGACAAGAAAAACCTGCGGCTACCATAGAGGAGAGGAAAGCTCTATTAAAATCTCAATTCACTATTCATTTCTTCAACTTCAAAGAACCAGGGCACCTTGAAAATCAGTTCCCTAAGACAAGGGTTTTTTTAGGCAACCAACAACCTCCAAGGAATCAAGGGTGAGATTTTTCCATCACTACTGCCGAAAGTGAACCCCGACAAAGAATTGGTGACAGTTACTCTAGTTTTCATTCAAGAATAGAGAACGTAATTTTTGTTTCTTGTTTTACGCATTCTTTTGTATCTCAAAAGTTTATTAGAATAATCCCAACACCACCACAAATAATGGATGTAAAGATGTCGGTGAGTATGGAAAATGGGGAAGTCATTGCATCCCATGAATATAAATCATCCCCTGTCATAATTTCTGGATTGAACTTACCAGAAAACCTCTTCATACTCTATATAGTATAATTTTATGCAATTCTCGTAATTGATTGGCTTTCCTTATATAGAGACAACATAAATTTTCATGAGAGGGAAATCACTCTCCATTTGGAGAATCGACCCCTGATTCTGTAAAAGTGAAAAGAGGAAGATGAATATTATTTAGCACCATCATCTCAAGAATATATATTATTTCCCTATGATCACACGTATCTAGCTTAAATGATTGAGTCTAAGGAAGCCACCATCCTTGAATACATGCCTATTGTGAGGGAATTTGCTGATGTTTTTCCTGAGGAATTTCCTAGTCTTCCTCCTAGAATAGATGTTGAATTCTTAATTGACCTTATACCTGGGGAGTTTCCAATATCCAAGACTCTGTATAGAATGGCTGTTGTGGAGCTTGAGAAAATGAAGAAATAACTATAGGAGAATTTAGATAAATTTTTTATACACCCAAGTGATTCACTATGGGGGAACCAGTCCTCTTTTTTAGGACGAATGATGGGTCAATGATCCTTTTCATTGATTATCCTGAGCTCAAAAAAAATTAGATAAAGAACAAGTATCATCTGTCATGAATTTATGACTTGTTTGAACAGCTACATGGAGCACAATACTTTTCTAAGGTGGATTTGAGGTCGGGATATTACCAAGTAAGGGTGAAGAAGGAGGATATCCTTAATACTGCTTTTCGTATGAGGTACGGGCACTATGAATTCATAGTAATGCCTTTTGGACTCACTAATGCTCCAGAAATATTCATTGACTTGATGAATATAGTCTTTAGATATTAGCTCGAAAAAATTGTGGTAGTCTTTATAGATGATATTTTAATATACTCCAAAACCAAGGAGCATGAGGAGCATCTAAGAACTGTACTAGATACCTTTCAAAAGGATAATCTCTATGCAAAGTATAGCAAGTGTGATTTCTGGTTTAAGGAAGTATCATTCTTGGTTCATATCATCACAAGCAATGAAATATCTATGGATCCCTCCATGATAGCTAAAATTGAGGGATGGAAAAGGTCAACATTTGTAACGGATATTCGTAGCTTCCTAGGATTAGCTAGATATTATCACTGAATTGTGAGAAATTTCTCATGATTTTCCAACCCTCTTACCATGCTAACTCAGAAGGGAGTGAAGTATTCATGGAGTGACGAATGTGAAGAAGGATTCAAGGAGTTGAAAAGGAGGCTTATCATTGCATCCCTTCTCACACTACCCAAAAGTAGAGAACTTTTTTTGGTATTTAGTGATGATTTGAAGAAGGTTCTGGGATGTGTTTTGATGCAAAATTACAAAGTCATTGCATATGCTTTAAGGAAATTGAAAGTTCATGAGCAGAACTATCCAACACATGATCTGGAGTTGGTTTCAGTGATCTTCTATTTAAAAATTTGGTGACATTACCTCTTTGGGGTAAATTGTGAAATATATACAGATAACAAAATCCTAAAGTATATATTCACACAAAAAGAGTTGAATATGAACCAATGAATATGGTTAGAGCTGATCAAAGACTATGAATGATAAATCCATTACCACCCTAGGATAGCGAACAAGGTGGTGGATGATCTAAGTATAAAGGACCCAGCAATTCTATCATTGATGAAAATTGAAAAGGATCCCATCTTCTTAGATTTGATGAAGATGGACATGGAAATCATAAAGAAGGGAACATCATCAATCCTCTCAAAAATTATTTCTCTACCGTCTCTTTTTGAAAGGTTAACAGATGCTCAAAAGGATGATGTGAGAATTCAGATGAAGGTGGAAACTATTAGAAAAGGGAAATCCTCTAAGTTCAATGTCAATGAAGAAGGAATTGTGATATTTGGGTCAAGACTATGTGTTCTATAAAATCAGAAGTTAAAGTAGGTAATTTTGAATGATGCACATAGTTCAAATTTCACCATTCACCCAGGAAAGACAAAGATGTATTGAGATCTCTAAGAGCATTACTGGTGGGATAACATGAAGAAGGATATCTATGAGTATATATCAAAGTGCCTGGTATGTCAGCAAGTGAAGGATGAGAGGCAGAATTTTAAGGGGATGAATCAACCATTACCCATACCAGTATGGAAATGGGACAATATCACCATTTAATTTTTCACCAGACTTCTAAAGACATCCAAAGGAAACAATGTTGTCTAGGTTGTTGTGGATCATCTTACAAAGACTTCACACTTCATTGCAATTCTTGAGGATTCCTCACTGGATTAATAGGAACGGATATACATAGGAGACGTGGTAAGGCTGTATGGAGTACCACTATCTATTTTATCCGATCAAGATCCAAGATTCACCTCTATGTTTTGGAAGAGTGTTCAACATGATCTGGATACTGAGCTAAAATTCAATACGGCTTATCATCCTCAAACTAATTTCCAATCAGAGCGGACAATACAAACACTTGAGGACATGTTACGAGCATTCACAATGGAATTCAAAGGCAGATGGGATCAATATCATCCTCTAGTTGAGTTCTCTTACAACAACAGTTTTTACTCAAGCATCCAAATGGATCCTTATGAATCCCTTTTATGGGAAGAGGTGAAGAACAGCCATATGTTGGGATGATGTTAGGGAGAAAAAACTCTTAGGTCCAAATATGGTCAAAGAAATGGTGGAGAAGGTTAAGACCATCTCATAGCGCATTAAAGTTTCTCAGAGTCGACAAAAGAGATATGTTGACAATCATCGATGAGGCCTAGAGTTTGATGTTGGAAATATGGTATTCCTCTGCATATCACTATCAAAGAGAGTTATGAGAATTAGGAAGAAGGGAAAGATTATTCCAAGGTACATCGTCCCTTTTGAGATCCTTGATCACATTGGAGAGGTGGCCGATCAACTATAACTCCCACAAAACCAATCTTAAGTACATAATGTATTCCATGTATCGCTCTTGAGGAAGTACATACCTAACCCATCACATGTTCTCAATCAAGAGGTGGTAGCATTAGAGAATGTCCTCTCCTATGAAGAGAATATGGTGAATATCTTAGATCGTAGAGAAAAATTTCTACAAAATAATAAAATTCCCCTCATCAAGGTGTTGTGGAGAAACCACAAGTTTGAAGAGGCAACATGGGAATTAGAGGAAGTGATGAAGTAGAGTTGCCCACATTTATTTTAGTGTAGGAACCTGAAATTTTGAGGGTGAAATTTCTTAAGGGGGAAGATTGTAACGACTCAAAAATTCATTAATGAAAATTCCTCCTAATCTAATTAAATTAATTATTATGGTTATATAAAATATGCACTTCTTTGGTTTTATGTTTTTGGATTTAAAAATACTATTAAAAATTGTGACCATTTCTAATATAGTTGTTGAACAATGATCACAAGATTAGTATAGATATAGGGCTTTAACAAATCCAATTTACTCAAATAAAGGAATTGATGGCCTCATCCAGTAGAATTACTCCATACGAAGCCCATTTTTCAGAGATTGGAAAGGAGGTGGGTTCATTGGGCTTCACTTTTGACCAATACCAAGTTGAGCTTTAACACGTTTAGCTCGAACCAAATAGCCTATGGGAGAAGTGGATGTTGATAGAGATTACCACCCAAGTGATGTTATCTGAGCCACCCCATGAGTATGTCACCATCACACACATTAACCTTCATTCGTATGCGGGTGTTATAAAAGATTATGTAATGAGACCCTATTACTATGATTATATGCATTATTTGTTTATATAGAATATATATTCATTTTATTATTGTTACTTTGTAAATAATTTTTAAACCAAAACTAGCATTTTTAGTTGATTAAGAAATCTATTTTGATGAATTAATGGATTTTTTAATTAAAAAATATTTTAATTTAATATTATTACTAAATTACTTTTTATTAAATATAAATTTATGTATTATTATTATGAATACAATTGTAATTTTTATTAAGTTTTGAAAGCTATTTTTGTCAAAACACATGAATTTTCGATAAATGTCGGTTTTTATTTTAAAAGTAAAAAATTAAAATATTTAAAAATTATTTATAAAAAATTAATATTTTTTTTGGAATAAGAACGTTGAAATTATACAATGGTGAATTTTTCATATTTTTTTGAGACAGTCAAATTTTTGGGTAAAAATTTAATATCGTTTAAATATATAATGTGTTTTTTATGACATAATAATAACCCAATAGTGATGTAATAAAATATTATAAACATTATGTTCGGACAATATATGCTTAACCATTAAAATAATGTTTTTTTGGGTGTGTTTTATTTATTTTACAAAGCTTTAGTGGACCCTCCAAGACATATAAAACATTTTGTCATTTTAAAATGATTTTCTTGAGAGTGTGACTAACCTCCACATAAGAAAGCATAATATTTTAAGAAGTTCGTCCATTGTACTTATAAAATTTTTTTTTCTACTCCCCATTGGAAAAAAACCATGGGCAATAACCATGGGATGGTTTTTCATTTTGGTTAGTTTAATGTGTAGGGTCGAAAACCTAAATAATAAAGAATTACTTCTCTTTTTTGATATAAACCCACCCAAGATCCCACTTCCTATTCACTCAAATCATTTAGAGCTCGACCAAACTCTATCCCCCTCTCTTGAATCCTCTCAAGGTTCCCCAAGCTCTCAACAAGCCTCTCTCACGTCCATCTCAAGCCTTTGGGATCACACTTCCAAGTATGGGATTTCTTTCTTTCTCATTTTTTCCAAGTTTCTTTATGTTGATATATCCTTGTACTTTGAATTAAAAATGTTGGGGTATGATTTTTCACCTACCCTATACTTACCTCCTTATTTTTTAATGATGAGATACCCCTTTCTCTCTCATTATTTTCTCCCATTTACACCTGTTACTATGCCAAAATTCCGTAATGGATTTTTTCCTTTCTCATTTTTGTCTAAATTTATTTGTGTTGTTATACCCTTCTATTTTCAATTAAAAATTATGGGGTATGATTTATCACCTACCCTATACTTCTATCCTTATTTTATAATTATTATAGTCATATTTATATCTCATTAATTACTCCCATTTACATCCATTACCATGCTGAAATTCCATAAGAAATTTCTCTCTTCACATTTACATTCAAGCAATTCTTTTGTATTATATATCCAAATTCCATTAAATATGTTGGGAAATATATATATATATTACCCCCATACTTTCCATTTAATTTACATATGATGATAAATCCATTTATCTCTCATCAACCATTTTTATGAATTCTTATGTCACGTTTTTATGCTGCCGAAATTGCATCACGATTTTCCAAGCCAAAGTCATTGTGTAGTGAATACCATGTCTATTTCTCTATCAAGGGTATTCATCTTTATGCACATTTACTTATTGATTATATATTTTCATATATGAATTATACATTCCATTATCATGGAATAAATTATTATGTTTAATGAATCCATGTGGCACACTTATGCATGAAATGAAATGATTAAGAAGGGTGAAACCTGATAGTGCTCCAATGCATTGGGTAAATATTAATATAATAATACATCAAGTTCCATGAGAGTTTACTCATTATAATTCAATTTCAATGAAGGTTTACTCATGATCCATGTAAAATGATCCTTGTCTCATGCTAATACCATGTTAAGTGTTGTTGCCACATTTCCATGTTATGATAATCATGTTATATCATGACTTTATGTTTATGTTTCTCTTATGATATATTGATATTCCTATTTTCTCGCATGTATATTATTCTTTCCTTTTTTACTCCATTAATGGTATTTATAGCTCACCCTTTTCTTATTCATTTCCTAAGGTTACCCCATGCAATGCTAAGTACTAGGGAATGTAGTGGTCTTGTAAAGGAAGTTTTCAATAAAGATGTCATGTTTCATGTTTTATGTCATTATGTAATTTTCCTAAGCCCCAAATACCCTTGAACTCTCAATTTTCTATATTATATAAAGTGAATATTTTATGTGATTAATCATGTATAAGTGTGTAATAAAAATCAGGGTTGTTATAGGCTCTATTCCCTTTGAAAAATAACCTTCCTCTCTAGGAACACATCATGGTGTTTCATACCTTTATCATGGAATTAAAATGAGTTTTATCATGAACTAAAAATTCTTATGGATGGGTATTAACAACATGGTTATCACTATTTCATGACAGCATGACTCACCACAATAATCAGCATGTTGTGACACTTTGGGTCATGAAATTAATATAATTATACTTAAAATATATGTAAAGGAAATTTTTAAGGTTTTCCTACGTGATACATGATATTTATCAATGAAATGTAAGGTTTCCTAAAATAGAACATAAAAAATAATATGTCATCATGGCTCCATAATTCACATTTGGACCAATAATACCTATGATTTTAAACCTAATGAAAAATATTTAAATAGTTATTCCCTTTCATATGACCCATTGTTCATGATCTAACCTATCTAGTATTTAGATAGAAAATAAACAAGAAAACACATTTCATGACATCACCTCTACATGTCACAGTGTTATGACCCCTCTTTAGTATATTTATAGCCATTTATTAAAAAAATTAACATTAAACCCCAAAAAATCTCTAGGAAAATACCATAATCCCATAGAAACACATAAAAAATTTATTAATAAATAAAATACAAAATGTTGTTAAAAACTAAAATGGTTTTATACATTGTGATGATTTTAAATATTACAACCTCTCAACCATATAGTAGGTCATCGTTGAGATGTGTTCCTGAATATAGATGGGAATAATAGGTGAATATATATATCCACTATGCCCAAATTATGATATATTGATCCCTTTTCTCTCTAAAGATATGGAAATACTACCACTGCACTTGTACTAAAGGGGAATCATTCTATATAGAAACCTCTTAGTCTGAAACTTTATTTGAAACTGATTATCCTTAAATAAACCACTAACCTTGATATCGGTTTCTTTAATACTAATCACATCATAATGTTTTTAATAGTACATATGAAGATGAAATACAAATAATAAATCATTCATAGAACAAAAACATAGAATAAGATATGATTGATATTCCATCTCACCAATGCCTTCCAAAATCAAAAAACATCCTGACATACATAGGATATATTTACCTTTTATCTAAATATAGAAATGTTAAAATCTAGATGATACACATAAGAATACATAATCACTACCCTTAATATTTATAGTATGCAATCTCTTGAAATTATAAAAACTCTTTCTTTTCTAAGTGGTCTCTAGCAACTTCCTAATCACTAGGATATTTCCATACATTTCATGTATGATACTCAGTACAATCACCAATAACTCTATATACTCTATATAACATAATGAATAAAGACGTGGATGATAATATAAAGGTTTTATTTTAGCCATATGAATCAATTTGAGATGGAAATTATTGTTAAAAAACTCTAAAAACGATAAATATTTCTTCCACAAACTACCGAATTCCAACAAAATTGGTCTCATAATGTCCACCAATATTAGGATAGTATCACAATAATACCTATTTTTCTATATGTGATATGTATTGAATATATAAAACTATGAAATAATATTATATAACCCTCACATTAAATATTAAGTAAATTAGGATCCCCTATATAAAAAAATTATATATGGAACTTCTTCAAAACACATTGTCATCTCCACATAATTATTTACTATCTTATAAACATAGACAGTCTCATATATTGGAATGAAATGAGAGACTGTAGTCAACTAATATATAACCACCCAAACTACATCACATCTATAATATTTCATCGAAAACCCAAAAAAAATAATCATTGTCATGTTATCCAATTTATACTCAAGGATGGGTAGTGATAATTGTAAACTAGTGTTTCATTAGTGCTAATCCTTTAGATACTAATAGGTAGAGCACCATGTTAGGAAACCATATGTATCCTTCATCATAATGGAAAACCAATAAAGGATTTATATATCATGGTACATATTTTCCAAAACCATATGTGTTGACGATCTCAAGAAGTGTGAATCCCACATCCTTTTCTCATACAAGCTCATAGGGACAACAACACGAACATGTAAATATTGAATCTCATCATAACCAAGAGACCAATAAAATAGTGACTCCAAACCATATATGTCTTACCTTAATACTAAGAAGTTTTAATATAATAGATAACTCCACATCACTATATCGATGAGTAATGCAGTGATAAAAATGCACATAAGGGTTACTAAACCGTGATAAACATTGAGATAAAACTCTAAAAATAAGGTCACAAATTTCTAATCACTACTCAAAAACTAAACCAACTAGGTTTGAGTATTCATAATATTTTCATAATTAATTATATTCCACTTCCTAAGGGGTATATTCCAACTTAAAATAAAAATACAACTTTCACTCAACAAAGTATCATTTTTGATGGATCAAATTACTCAATAAGAAAACATATTCCAAACTCATATAAGAAGTTCATCCCATAAATAAATTTTCTAAAAGATAGTTCCACCAACATAATAGGATATTAAACACTAATTTATTCTCCATATCATATGATTTTTAATTTAGATCAAATGATCTTATCATCCTAAAGCCATAAGAGACTATAAAAACCTACTTTATTGGAACTAATTTAATACCAAGTATAGATGCATTATAATATAAGGTATAGTACTTACCTGACTATGGTAAGTTCAGGATTAGTGATATCATCATCCCCCTATTCATATTTTAAAAATCTCTTTCACATCTATTTATCAAAATGAACATCAACACTTTATTTATAATGTTTTTCATCAGCACTACCAATCAAAAAATGTTCAGAATAAACATCTGGTGATAACCAAACAATCCCATGTGTTTCATATCAAAAAGAAATTAATAGTCTATCCTAATAAAACCCTTTCAAGAGCCTCTCAAAGTCCATATAGATAGTAGTCTCTGATATCATGTTCCATATGAAGTATACCTAATCAATCAAAAATTTAATCATTCATTTTTTGAAATAATGATGATACTCCCAAAGTGTACTTAAAATGATCTAAAAATGTCTTGTGTAATCCACCCACAACCTAGATTACAAGATAAAATCATCAAAAAAAATGCCAAAAAAAGTACACATGTAATAGTAGAAGGCCCAATTAATCTAGGAAATAAATATTATCAATGCATTTTTTAGATGAAACGATATCACCGAGTACTCATATAAGCTATACCTACTCCTAATTTTTGTACGAGGTAAATAGAAAGGCCCAAGTATTAGCTTATAGAGTCCCAGACTCAAATCAATAATGAAAACACTTTAGATCCAATATTAAAAGAAAATAATTCATCAATATATGCGTGTGTGTATATAAGTTTTTGACCCTGAACTTGTTCATTATTTAATAGTCCACAAATAATCTCAACTAATCATCCACTTTCATTATGAACAAAAATGGATGACCCCATGGGAATATACAGGGTTGTATGAACAAATTCCTATAAAAATACTCCACCTAAGCCTTTATATCTTGTATCATAATAGGATACATCATATATTGTTCAATTTTTGTGGGTTCCACACCATGTAATATCTCAATCATAAACCAAATCTATTTCTATGGTAGAAATCCTAGGAAATCATATAGAAACAAAATATAGAACACATCTACCATGAAATGAAATACATATTGATGCTTCTACCCATCATCAAAAACAATACAATATTACCATGAAATGATTCCACCTAGATGTTGATGGATAGTCCCTACAAGCCTAGCTTGGTTTTCATACTATACAATATAAACATGATATTCTCCATTTAAAGATGTTAACATCACTATTTAATAGCAGTAATAATTGTGATATTGATAATAAACTATATTATCCATCATCAATATCACATAAAACCTAATTATCAATAATATCATGAAATTTTAATTAAATATTTATCATATTATCCCCATGGTATAATCTTAACACCACTAAATACTTTAAAATTCTATCCCTAATGGTGTATCCATCATAACAACCATAGATTAATTATTTATGTAATGACCCAAGAAATTAATAAACTGGGAAGATATAATAGATTGTAATTCATCCATATCAAGTAAAGTATATATGGAAAGGAGAGGTACAGGGCCCTTTAAATTAAAACAAAAACAAGCATACAAGATGAGTGAAGTAGTTAATTTCACACAGGTTACTAGCCCTCATCATGAGGGCCCAATTTTTTTCTTATCTTATCTGCAATATTACGTTCTGCATCCCGCAAGGCACCCAAATCAAATCCATGACCTCACCCACATCTCCAACCTCTAGACTGAAGTGCTTAAAGATTCCTCACCTATTGAAGGAGTCTTTCAATGTATTCATCCTAATTTGAATCCTTAGAGAGTGATTCATCTTGCATTGAGTTCAAATCTGCTCAACCTCGTCCTTGACCACAACCACTACAGAGTCGTCTGTGCTTCCATGTTTTGGAATGTTTCAAAGAGCCATCATCCTCATATATAGTAGGAACCAAGTCTGTCATGGGGGACTCCTCTATCATCTAATGAGGTTCCTCCAGTGATGAAGTTTTCACCTCGGCCCGAGGATGATCAACAACCACAGTCTTCAAATGACCTGCAACACTACTAACAATTTCATTAGCATTGGGCTCCTATACATGAACAGAAGACTATTTATCAGCCTTTCTAGGTGATTGAACCAAGGTTGAAGTGTTTTAATCCTCAACACCACCCTATAGAAGTTGTAAATTTTTTTAGGGAACCACATCATATTCATGTGGAACATCAGTGGTGCGGTCAGGCGCAAGGTACAATGGCTTTTTCCCAGTGCTTTTATTATCACAAAAGTGTGTGGTAGAGGTAGAAGAAATAGCATTGACAACAATAGAAACTTCTTGAACACCAGGAAAGGATTTCTGGGACTGATCAGTGAGACCCACCTTTGTTGGATCCTGAGTTAGATCCTTAGCAATATAGATCTCACGAGCCCCCCCTACTCAATAATATTTTCCCATGAATGAGTGCAATGTTGGCCAGAGGTCTTTTGAAGTTGTACAATAATATTAGGGGGTTTATAATAGATCCTACAGTGTTATAATATAGTCTATTATGAACAAAAATAGGATGATGTGAAATAACCTTCTCTTGGTTATTCCCAAATTCGGGTTGGAAATATAAAACAGACATCTTCATAGCAGGATTAACAGATGCCAGGGTAGCCTCATCAAAACCAGAAGACTGTGTAATTAAACTAGAGGTATCATCCATCATAGGGTGTAACTTTTTAAATCATAAATTTATATCATGCCCATGTACAGCACCGAAAGTAAAACCAAGTGATCTTCTACAATTTTTAGAATCATGACCTAGAGTTTTACAGTCTGGACAAAACATGGAAAGGTTTTCATATTCTATTTTCAGTTCCAATTCATCAACATCAGTCAAGAGATGGACCTTATCAAATAATGTAGAACAAAGGTTAATTTCAACTAAGAATCTGGCGTAGTTTTCATACCTAGAAACCTCTTTTTCCTTATCCAATTTGATTGGAACTCCCATTGCTAAAGCAATATCATAAAGAATGCTAGGGTGCCAAAGGATCCAATTTAAACCAAATACCTTCACCCAAGTTTGAACTATTGTGTTACCTATTTCTAGGGGGTTGAACATTCTGTCCCATTCCCGAATGTGCAGTGCTCCAAGATTGAAAGAGATAGATCTGTGACCCCAATAATGCATCTTTAGGTATTCATATGGAAATAAGATGTGGTAGAACCATTTCCTTAAATAGACACACTTCCTTGAGGTGAAAACCCAGACATCCATGAACTGTTATATCAAAAGCTCAAGATTATATGGGATAGATCCTCTCAGCAAGATGAGTATAGAAATAATGTAGTACTCTCCCATCTCGACTCTTTCTGATATATCATCCATATCAACTTTGACTTGAGAAATTGTCCCCTTCTGAAGAATACTGGTATTTGAACCTTTGTAGGTAGAAAAAGTGAAATTATGAGAACTGGACTCATTTAGATTCATATCAGAAGGTTTTCGATTCACGAGCATTGGTACTACATGGAGCTTATGAGGATCGAATCATCCTTGAGTAAGGAATTCTGCCATTGATATCGAAGACGATGGAGGAAACCCTAATCGTCATTTCAAAGAGCCCAGGAGGACCTCGTACTGTTGGACATATCAAGTAAATTATATAACAAAGTATATAATATTAATATTCTACCTTGGATGGTAGATGGTATGGTAATTTAATCAGTAATATTGGAATAAAAAACATGATACTTTATAGAATCGTAGCATTTTTCTCCAACATGACTACCATAAAAAATACTTCAATTTTGTTAATGTTACCTCAATCTATGGGAACCACATCCTCCATCTTGACTCGAACTAGTGGAACTCCAGCTAACGGATTGTTATTATGTTCTTGTTCTAACCATAGAAACCTAAACCAAAATAAATCTCCATCCATTGTATACCATTAATATCTCTTAAAATAATTCCACATTTTCCCTATCCTCCCATTTTATTATCCCACTACTAGTAGACATCCATACTGAAAATGATAATTCCCTCTCTCAATGCATTGGTAGCACTCAAATAGAAATTCCACCCAAAGGAGAAATAGAAAAACTAGCCCAATATCTATCATATTCATCACCATCTAAGAATAAACCATAAAACTACTAATTCATATTAATAAATGTTACACTTCTCATCTCCTCGGTGGAATAAAACTCCCCTAGGACTCCCCCACTTTTAGGTTACTCATTGTTTTAATGGATAAATTCATGAACACTATAGAAGTATTTAGGTAGAAAATATCTCCCCTACACCCATACCATGAATATATTATTATCATAAAAATGTCTCACTCTAGTGGCCTCATATCCCATAAGAATTTTGGAAAATAGATTTAAACCAATGAAATGTATAGTATACTCTATAACTATCATAACACCTTATGTGAGGTGCATATACTATCAGGACCTATCAACCCTAAGAGTTTCTAGGAAGATGTAATTGAAGAATAATGAATAAAAACATATAAAGAAAAATCTAAATACTAGTCAACTCATAAATAAATATCCAATTAGTTCTCGATTCATCCTCTGAATATGTAATCTCCCATATTGACCCTCCAGTATAAGGTTGACTCATGTCAGTCAAAAATATCTTGCACTTACACTACCCAAAGGTATTTTTCATGTAGGATTCCCTCAATTGTCAAAAAATATGAATGATGCGTTAGGAAATCTATAGTTATCATATATATATATATAAGCTACACCAAATAGGTTATACTTCTTTATATACTACATAAATCACAATAATCTCTCATTATAGTGATAATACATCATTAGTTTTGGTGAAATAGGAGGCTCCCACCCAACTATTAATGGGTTATACTCATCCCATTACTCATGCTTTCCTACTAAATATATCATAGATGCATCAATATGAAATGAAAAACACAAACCTCTGAACTCATTTCCATTAAAATTATATATATCAATGTATTTTTAGAAATAAGTAATAGGCATAACATATCTTTATCCTGGAAACACGTCTCATAAAAACACACAGACCATTTTATCTTTCTAGCCTAATATATGAATACTCAATGTCATCATAATATTTCTATAGGATTCATAAAATTTTATTTCGATATTAATTTTAATTAGGATATAAATTTTTTGGTTTGTTATACAAATTTACATTCACACATTATTGAAAAAAAACTTTTTAATTTGTTATTTTTGTTTCATTTAATTAGAAATATTCATAAACATGTTATTTAATCATATATATCAATAATAATAAATCCAATGAAATCATATAGATATTATGATACTATCATGTTATATAGGAAAACACTATATAAGTTATTGATGATTCTTTAAATAACTTGCATTGATACCATAACCAATGTGACTAATCACTAATAAGTACAAAAATGACATATGAATCTTGCATTCTTGATATGATGCATAAAATCACACCCTCATTGCATATTACTCTATAAGATAAATCCCAAAAATTATAAATCCAAAAACAAGTTTATCACAAAAGTTGAAGTAAATCAACTATAAAAAAAATAAACCATAAAAAAACCCCATCCTTGGATACTTAGACTTCCATCATATGTGGGATAACTGACCCTAATAATATAATATATACCAAATATTGTCAACATCTTATCACTTTTCTTCATTTAAAACACAGTAATATAAATTAAAATTAAACAAAGACCTAATAAAAAAATTTAAATCACAAACCTCGATCACTCTATAGTAACATTCTATATCAAAATTAATTTTAATCAAATAATACATGTAATATAGACAACATCAAGTTCTCTTATAGGAATATCACAAACATCACAACCCTAAAATAATCAATATAAACAAAACTAATAGAAATAACAAAATAATTTATTAATTAATAATCAAGTACCATCTCTCATACTCGATCCCATCTCCTACATCATCCATAAATAATTGGAAATTTCTATTTACCTATCATATAACCATTAAGTCTAGTATAGTAAGCAAGATTTCCTGATCAAGGTGTGAGTATAAATCTGTAGGCCAACACTAATGGTTTTCCAAAAACTATACATTTAGGATATAACCCATAATGATATATTTTAATTTATTAAATAATTAAAAATAAAAAACCATTTTCAATCATTTTTCTCTAGGGTGAAATCCAAGATGAACAAAACAAATGAAAAAAAATGGTTGTTTTCTCTGATCAAAATTTATACCCATAGTAGAGGATGATTCGCCAATATATAAGCATCTATTAATGTGTTATTAGGTGGAACATACCACAACCTACAATAAATTTTCATAATTCCATCTAGGGGATGATATCCTACCCAAGAATTAATATTTACTATGTCATATAGGGGGATTAATCTCCACCATAGAATTAGTATTCAAATTTTATTAGTAGTGATAGTTCCCCACCATATAATCAATAGTCACATGTCATTAGGGGGATTTAGCCCACCCTAGAATCAATTATTAAAATATAATAAAGGGGTAGCACCCAACCCTATAATATTTAGGGACAATATCATTATTGGTGGTGATATTGCACCATAGAATATGATAAAAGGCATGCCTCACTTGGCAGCCAATATTTATGTTCTACATTTTTTTTAAAACAATATCACAACCCATGTAAGGTATATTTCCCATGGGAAAATGAATTAAATTCATTTTTAAGTCTTAGGTCATAAACACATTAAGTTAGTGAGAAACTTCATCTTATACCCAAAAACTTCTAGAATGTGATTTGTGGGTAACATAAGGACCACCATCTAAATGATGGTAGAGATATAATTATTTAATATTAACCAGTAATGTGATATTAAATTGTGAAAAATAATAAACTAGATAAAAAATATAATTAAGGTATAAATGAACAAAATTGGAATACAAACACTAAATATCAAGAGAATCTAAGAATTGATAAAAGTGTATTTATATAGTCATCTTTAGCTATCTCCTGAATAGAATTGTACTTGAATTTTTTGAGAAACATATGATATATCACATTAGAAAATTGGGGATTGAGTGGTAAGTTATAGGGATGAATACATGACTATGGTAAAGTAGAATCCTCTATTTTCCTTATTTAATATAAAATCCTTTTTTTAATCAATTATTTAAAAAATTCTTAGGGAATATTTCATGGCATGACCATATAGGTCACAATGTGTCATAACTCTCTCTTGAAGAACCATAAATCATGTAATCCAGACCACTGTAATGACCCTCTTTCCTCATAATGTGAACTTAACCTTCTTGAAATTTTCATGACATAACCTACCATGATCTTAGAATTATACCATATTTCCGCCAAAACAAAAAAATAATAATCTGGATAGGCTTCTACAACATGGTTATCACTTTTATTGAATAACACAACTCATGACTGTCACCATAACAAAATAACCCTTTAGGTTATGGTGTAACCAACAACTTCTTCACAAAATTTATAAATGAAATCCATAATATTTTCCTAGGTGATACATTATATATTTTAATAAAATATATGGGTTTATAAATTAATACATAATAAATATCATCAATGAGTTTCTCCCTCTACCATGACATAACCACCCATACATAAGGCTTATTTCTTTGTAAAAACCCCCACAAAATAATTTACATTCTATGAAACTAACTATACACTGAGTGAAATAGTCTAAACATAGAAGATAATAAATATGCATAAACCCATCATAGTGTGTCCCATAACTATTATAGTGTGATATCCCCTTTTTAGAAAATTCCATGCCACCTGCTATTGTTCATAGCCTCAAACCCTAAACCAATACACAATAAAACATTATACACCTATAACAACACTTAAACCATTTATAAATGAATAAAATACACAAGTTTTTGAAATTTACTTAATGGAGTCATTCAAAAAGAAGGTATGGTATGTTAATGACAAAATACAATCTTTAGACAAAGTATGTGGGAAATGTATGATTGAGCTACTTGTAAATGTTCATCTAGATCATCCTTCTATATTGGGTTCTTGATCATATTATTATTATATAATTTTGTTATATTGATAATAATACTTTTATATGGACATGGGAATTTTAATCATTAGACACAAATCATGAACCAATCAATAATATGAGTTTTCAATCTTCTAAAAACGCTTTTGGAATGCTCACTCTATCTCCCAGTATTATCACAAAATTATTTAGTTTTATCCATTATCATATCCACTAACCACTGATGTGATAATTGTTTGATAATTTTTTTGGTAAACCCTGATTTACCCCTTCTCTTTAATGATAAATAAATTTATTGAAATATGTGCGATATTTATAAATATAGGAAATTAGATCCATTGTATATAAAAAACACATAAATACTTTTATTTGGAACCTTATATTTAGAGAATAATAATCTAATTAATATAAATTAAAAAATACATAAATATAACCATTAAATATGGTAAAATTAATAATTGACACAACGAAAACATTCTTTTAAATTTCATAAAACATATATTTTTATTATTAAAATATATTTTTTGAAATAATTATTATTTTCATAAATTTGGTAAACCTCAAAGTATTTTTATATAAATGAGAATAAAATTTTATATCATCAAAATTAATTTTTTAATAGGTCGAAGATAGGATCGTATAATTAAAATTATTATTCTTCAATAAATAAAGATTTTATTTAAAAATGAAATTTCTCATTTATGAAAAATAATTTGGATAAGATTAATATATTTTTTGTAATAATAACTTCAAATTTATCTCTTGAATTTTTTTTGGATTTTCCCTAAAATGTTGATTTTTGGTTACTTGTAAAAAATACATATTATGTAAATATGAGAACTTTTATGAGATAAAAATTAGATAAGGATGGAATAAAACATTCAAGATCATTTTTATATAAAATATATTTTTTTATTAAATACTTCATTAGATACCTGATATGATGAATTTAGAAACATATGTTTAATATTTTTTTAGCTTATGTTAAATTTTATTCTAATAAAAATACTAATTTTTGTCTTCTTGAATTTTTTATTAAGTCACATGATTCTATTAAGTTTTGTCTTGGATTAGAAGTAAAATAACTCTATATTTTTAATCATAAATATAAAAATCAAGAGTATCTATAATAATATCCAAAATAATTATAAATTCATTTTAATTCTCAAAAAAAATCTATAAATTATTTTTATTTCTTTATGTGTACTTATATAGAAGTTAATATTTATCAAATTTAAAAATTTAATTATAAAAATCGATTAAAATATTTTATTCAACATAATCAAAACCGGTAACTATGTTGAATATAATGTTAATTCATAATAATAATTTACCAAGATAGATGTTAGTTACCATTATAAATTCTAAAATAATATTGAAGTGTTAAATTAAGTGATAAGGTCACAATATATCACAAAAAATAAAAAAAAATAAGTGCATAAGAAAAATATAAACCTCTAATTATTCAATGTCAATTTTTTTCCATTTTGGATTCATTTTCCTTGAATATGACATTATTTTTATTTTAAAAAATAAGTATTGAATAAAATGAAATCCCTCTAACTTATAAAAAGACCCTTATACAAACCCACTTATACACTCTCCTTAAGCTTCTTATCTCTACCAATATATAAAATACCTTTACAAATAATATTATCCATATCATAGAGGATATATTATCATTATAAAATCACCCTTCAAAGTAATAATAAATCTAGAGATGGGGTATTCTCAAGAAGAATGGTGAGAACTCTTAATCACTTTCACATTTCTATTCCTTTAACCATTTTTCTTGTACCTACTATTTATAAATTATAAGTTCTTAATATAATGTAATAAGTTTCATTTTTATACTTAAATGTTATGGAATAATCATTATCTACCATCCACCCATCTATTTTTCAATTAAATAATTGTCATATTATGGTTGGTTCACCACCCCTATGGATGATGTATTTAATTTTTCATCATTTCATTACATTAATCCATTTAAGAAATTATTTTATGAATAAATATAATATTTATTACATTTTTATTATTATTTTATTGTAAATTGTCCATTCTATTGATTATATATATAATAAATTATTATAGTGTTTTTAATATCCCTAAAAAATCATACGGATACATCTTTAAAATTTTGGATTAATTTTGGAAAACCTATTCATATAAAAAAAATTATTTCAACCAAAATGATAAATGCTATATAACTCTATAATTAGGGATATAATTGAACTATTATATAAACCCCCTTTTCTATGTTGAAAAAACAAGTTTTTTTGGATGAATTAATAGAATAACTCGATACTGCTAATGAGATAAAAAGTATGAAATAAATTAATATCATATAATGATAAATTGAACTAGAAAATGAAATATAATGTAATAAGGTTATAAATAAAAAGTATATAATAAAATAAATTTGGTTACTCTGGATGTTATACATGCAAAAAAAGTGATTCATAACCCAAAGTAAGGAACCTACCCAACCACCCTCTTTTCCTTTGTATTATACATTCTCTATCTCTCTACATTACTTTAATTATCTATACATCACATGTATTTATTATATATTTTGTATATATGTGTCTTACATATATACCTAGTTTATTTTGTCATATTTTATTGGGATATACATGTTTTTCATGTTCCCTTCTCAATATATTTATAAAACTAGGCCTATTTAAAGGGAATATTCCTATTAAATATTCCTATCCATGTTCCAATATTTTAAATCTTGTTCCCTTCCCTAATTTACATAAATAAAAACTATTTTACAAAATATTATTCTATTTTATTTCGTATTATAAGTAAAACACCATCTACTCACCTTCCTTGGAATTTATTTTACTCGTCTATTAAAATATTATATAATGGGTTAAATTTCATTCCTACTTCTCCAATTTATTATTATAAATTTTTTTCTTTTGAAATTAAAAAAACATATAACATTTGAACATTTATTCAAATTTGAATTTCCAAAAATATTTAATTCCTTATACTATTTGGAATCATTATGATTTATCATTTTCTAAAGTTTTTAGATAAAATTATATAACCAATTTTATCTTGGGTTTTTATTTTCTTTATTACATATGTGTAAGTTATTTATGTGGATAAAATATTAATTCATATAATATGATCTGAAGGGTTGGACTAAAATTATACAGCCTCCCATTTTATTGGAAAATGTTTTTATTTTATTAGATTCCATGAATGTTGTAGGGGTACTGATCTCAGTTATTATCATACATTTTCTTGGAATTAATACTTGACTTATTCATATGATATCATATTTTACATTGATTTCATATATTTATAATTCCATTAATATTTTATATCTAACCCTTAATGTTTATAATACATATAAAAATTCACTTTTATGATAACATGTTATTCCTCTATAATCTAGTGTTATCATTTCTTATATTTTTTTAGTTATAGGGAAGTGTAGCTCATGATTTTTTTTAATATTATCAAAGTATCCTATGAAATTTTAATAAAAAAATGGAACTAATGATATATTTATACAGATCAAGATACTATTTAATAATTTCATTTATATTTTTTTGTATTATGTATATAACCATCCAAAGACACTAAGCCACATAATTTTTTGATTGTGTGTTATAAAGTTTTATGTTTAAAATAATGTAATAATTTATATAATATTCTTGGACTGTCATAGTTTTTATCAAATGATTTATTTATTATATAATTGATTATATTAGATATCATAATAGAAAATAGACCATGAAAAACCTTTATAAGAATATAGAAATCCTTAATTTAGGATATACATAACCTTTATGTGTTATTATTTTTAATATTTGTTGTTTTTATTTCTTATATGATTATTAATTTGAGTATTCCCATCCCTAATTTTATTTTCTTATACTAAATTCATATAAATATGAGAAATCATGTAAAAAACCTTTGATATAGAAACATAATTATTTCCCTTGTAATATTTTGAATATGATTGAATCATGAATTGAGAACCTATTAATGGTACTTACACAGTTTACTAAAGTTGTGAATAAAAAAATGAATCGTGTAAAATGTCTTTTCCCTCATAAGTGAGAAAAAAAATAGTTGAGTCATCTTTGTGATAAGGGAATCTAAATTTTAGTGGATATTCCAATCCACTAATTGTGGAGAAATGGATTAAGTTAATTGATAATATATTCTACATCCTCTAATAATCTTATCAAGATAATGTTACATCAGTTGTTTATTATTTAGAGGTGAAGTTGATCAATAGGGAAAATTATTAAGAATAAAAAACCCAAGTATGATATTGAATTATTTGATTTTGTGTAATTTAATAAACTATTTTTTATCAAATAGTTTCCTAAAAAATTTGTTATAAATTAGATTAGAGATTCATATATTCAATAAAATAGAGGTTGAAATAATCAGGTCATGTGAGGGAAACATTACAAGGTTTGTATGGTATGCATATGGAATTATTATTGACCTCAAAAGTATGGTTTGATATTTATTTAATAGACTAAATCTACTTATTTAAAAATATTTAGCATTTTTATATAGTTACAACTATGAGGAAATAGTATGATGTTCTCATATAGTTGAGATGTAAATTAGTGATTCTCAAGGGTCCTGTGGGGATTCATTCAGTTACAGAATATCAATGGATAAATCTCATAGAGTGTGATGTAGTTAGTGTCCTAGAACCAACTTCTGTGTACTTTTTGATAACTTTTATTCATTATTTTAAATTTTAATAAAATATTTATCACATAATTATTTCTATTTTGTGTAACATAATATATGATAATATCCTAAAAGTGGTTATTATATTGAAAGTTCATAGTAGTTCCTTCCTATGTTGAGAACCAAGAATCGCTACGATAGTATCCTTAAATATATGTTCTATATCAAGATGAAATCATTTTAGGGACAAAAATTACACAAGCTATCAGGGGTGGATACTCATAGGTCTTTGAGGCACCTTATCATAGTGTACATTGTTGGTAATATCTAGTGTAGGATATTATGAGAACAACACTTTCTAGTAGTAAATCTTCATTTATATCTTTCATTGGTTTTTCCAAGCTATGGATGTGTGTATTGATCCTTATACTTTAATATTATTATTAATGAGTGTTATAAGTCACATTATTTGATGTATTAATGAAAACAATGATGACATATGTTCATGATGAGGTAGGGTAGATTGGTTGTGTCATGAGTAATATTTCATTAATGAATAATATAAGAAAGGATTTTTCCCTTATGTTCTTTAACAAAAGTTGATATCTTAGGCCATTTGATAGAGATGATATAGCCTAAATAAATACGTGGTCATGGTCCTCTATAGGAAATTTTTATTTTGAGAATGTCAAATAAAGAGAAATCAAGCATAAAGGTTAATGGCATCAGCATGAAGCGTACTTGATTATGGATATCAGGATAAAGAGTACATATTACAAAAAAAGAATCTGTATGAGGTATTATGTCATTATAGAATTATGTGGGTAGAATATTTAATAAATTTTTATTTTTTTATTTGGTTAATATAATTTTTATTTATTTATTAATGATTAATGAAGTGATATTTATTTATTAAAACAAATTCATTATTCAAGGACAAAGAAATATTTTAGAGGAATAGCGGACCAAGTTTAATGGTATGATAATAAATAATATATTTTTATTATTATTTGAATAAAAAATATTTAATTTAATTTGAAATTTTAGTGAATTTCATGAAATACAAATAAAAATATGATTATCATTATTATTATAGACATGGTGTTCTATAGGGATTACAAAAATAAAAAAGGGCACATGTTCAATTATTACTTTCTAACTCTAGTGATATATAAACCCAATTATACTATTTATTAGAGATATAAATCATTTTTTGTTTTAAAAAAATAACACTCAGGTAGAAACCACTCATTCCATGGAGAGATCCATCTTCCATAATTATCTCAAGAATATAGATCAATATCTTTCTACCTTACACTCTCAAGTCTAGAGAGATATCAAAGAGAACCCTTCCTTAAAGTGGTTCGTAGGGAGATCAAAGGAGAATTATGAAAGTGTTAGGTTCTATTATCATAAACCCAAGATATTTCTATGATGAATTTAGAAGGTTTATAGAACACATGTGGATCACCACATGAGAGAATATATTCTTAGTTCCTACAACACAATGACGGTCTGATGTAGAGATGTTGTCATATATATCAAGAAAGAAATAATTTCTCTCAAGATAATTCATTAATTGATTAAATTAATTATAAATAATATGTGATGATCGTGAACTTTGGTTTGGGATTTTATTCCTTTTATATATTATTTGATTCAATTTTGTTGACCGTGGCCTTTATCATAATATAAGTCACAGATTAATCATCAATCCTGAAAAAAAAATATGGGAATACCCCATCTAATTATTTTTTTGTGCCTAAATCCTACACGTGGTATCATTAAGGTCACATATTTATTTATAATTATTTAAATATCATTGTATTTAAACATTTATAATTACATTTAAATTATAGTTAGTTATTCTTTAATCTTGATCGCGATATATTATTTATACATATTTGTTTCTCAAAAATATAATCAAATTGATTAATTTTATGAATGAAATAAAATAAAATATATCATCAAGAGGTGTTGATGATCCTCGTCAGATAACACAATAGTAAACTCCGTGAAACCTAGAGTTACATTTTGTATACTAGTGTTTAATTCCCCCTGAATTGATTCTAAATTAGTTCAAGGCATGTGAATTTATTATACATGGTGAATTTAATTATACCCCATGTGTTGACAAGTCTATCCTGGAACATTGTTAGCTGGAGTACATGATGTTTAACTTTCATATATGATGTTTGGTCCCTTAGTAAAATATAGGCTATATATCCTCTTACAGGACATACATGAGTGGTGATCTTGCAACTTGGAGACTACACATTTTATAACCCATGTACATTCCATGTACTCACATATTTTTCATGTAATAGTTACATACCAAGTCCCTAGGCATGTGTCATGGATATACGGTGAGAATAACACACACTGTGTGTCTTTAATGAACACCATGTGTACTTTTTCCAAATTATAAATAATTAAAAATTGATTTTTTTATACTATAAAAACCTCATCAACATGTGTTCCATGTGGTCATTAAGTTGATAGTACTCTCCGTGTGATTGGTTGTATATATATATATATATAATTTTTTTGTAATATTTGTATCTAGATATCATATAAAATTCATATTACATTTATTACTCTAAATGCATTAAAGCATAACATGCTACATAAATACCATGTGTTATGTGAGGTCATTAAGTTGATAGTACATTCCATGAAATTACATGATGATTCATGTATTCCACATGTCTCAAGAGTAAATAATATACTATTATATTACTCATTAGGTAGTTTGGATGGGCACCCACCATATTTCCTCTAAGGTATATATTTTTGTGCAAAGTTAACTTTAAATAAATTTAATTAATTTTTGTAAAATTATGATGGATGAGAATATAAATGAAATTCATATTAGAATTAATATAAATAAATTGATTAATTAAATAATATAATTAATTTATTTGTGTGTGATTTATCATAAATTGGAATTATTATAATTGAATGCTATAATTATTAAATGTTTAATTCGTTACATGCATATGGATGATCATGAGATTAGACCAGAGCTTTATACGATATTTGTTTCATTTAATTTATTACTAAATTAAATTTTTGGCTTTTGTTTCATCTCTCCTATTATTATGTAAGAGCCTACATGCCTATGGTTTCTTTTTTGTAAACCCTTTGACCAATCTATTGATTCCCCTCACCTACGTGTGAATAAAATAATATGTAATGGTTGGAACTCCAAATCTGGTGTATGTGGTTCATTTTTGGAACTAAGTGGAAACCAATCCAATAGATATACATTTTTTGATAGTTGGAAAGATGTAACATGAACCATAATGGGTTCATGGTGTTTTCCCATATTTAAAAAATTATTTTATAATCTTATAGATAAACTAACCATTATTAAATTCCCATTACCGTTCCACTTTACAATTTTATTTCTATCAATTTTCATGGTTATTTGATTATGGATTTTTTTTCATGATCGCGTGAATTATTGAATTAAAAATCATGCAATATAGAACTAAAATAAAATATATTATGCATAAATTTTATCTACGACATAGTTAATCACTTAACTAAATCCACTTAATATTGAAAAGAATGAAATTAAGATAATGGTTGGAAATTTATTTAAATTAAAAAATAAAATCACACAATTATATATATTAAATCGGTATAGCCTTCCACTACATAAGTTAAAATTGAACTATAGTTCAAAGTGCTTCACCATCCAAAGTTAGGGTGCTTTCAATTATTAAGAAATTATAACTTGAATATATTATTTGACTTAAATAAGTTCACATCAAGGTTTGACTACCAAATTATGACATGGTGTAACTGAGAGGAAAAGGATGAGGAAATCCAATTTAAGTATTTTCGGATTGGGGAGTCCACTGAATAGATCAAGGAACTATAAGTAAATGCAGTTAAAATTTATAATTCCTACCTAAAACATTCAAATTTCTTGACTAGATAATTTTTTGGTGATGAGAAGGTGAATATGGATCCATTCCGCTAGAAATTACAAGAAACATTATATTTCTAAGCTAATGGTGAAGTATATTGGGTTATAAAAAATAGTTGGAGATTAATAAATATTATATTTGTTTTTTTGTTTAAATTTTATCAGGAATTGTATTAAAACTATCCTCATAATATTTATATAATAAGAAATAAAAATGAATTCTATCATATCACCGCAATATGTACATGAGAAAGATAACCTTGTCTCCATCACAAATTACCAATAATATCAATGGTTCTTATGCATTACCCTACAAAATGAAAGGAAATTGTATGTTCTATAAGAACATATTCATGATGTTCCAAGTAATGGGGCTAGTAATGATGAGATATATCTCTATGAGAAACATTTGAATGATTTTAAATATGTTCAATGTTTCATGCTATCATCCATGGCCAATGGGATTCTAAAGATACATTAGAACATGGATGTGTATATCTTGATGTCTCTCCATTGAGATATCGATCAAGAAAATCCGAAACAAGAGAGATATGAGATATGTAATGATTTATTTACAAATAATAATATAGAATCATCTCTATTCATTCCTAAAGCATTCAATATTTTTGGATATATGGAATGCTAAGACATCTTGGGGATTAAATTCCCAAATTATTTGTTCATATATATCATACTTTTTTCACTAACCAATTACCTCTCTAGTTTTATTGTTAATTAAAACATTACTTACAATGAGAAGAGTCTTTCACTAATTATTACACTAATTCAACAAGTGGATAAGGACATGGGGAATGAAAACATGTGATCATGCATCCTTCTAGTAATAGGATGATATGTAAGTAGGGAATGAAAAAAGAGGTAGTATGATTTTCATATGGAAAGAAAGGCCATTAGAAGAGAACCCACCCAAAAAAATAGGGAAGATAAAGGTGAATTCATTATTGAGTGTAATATTTCAATATATACAAATTTCGTGTTAGATATAGCTTATGGTACTCACATCTGTATTCAAATATAGAAATCAATTATATTCTAAAAGAATTCTAAAGTATGGGTGGATTTGTGAGATCCTAATGGCAAGAGGCTAGATAGTTTAGCCATTGGTAATTACCACCTTTTATTTCCAATAATAATGATATTGGTTTTAAGGGATTTTTATTATGTACCAAATGTTACCAAGAACATAATTTTTGTATCATTACTATATGTAGATAGTTTTTTCATGTATAAAAATTAAGTTTTTTTCTTTTACAATGACAATATATGTAATTTTATGGCGCATTTAAAAGGTGATTTTTAAGTATTAAATTAAAAAAAGCAAGTATAATTAATATATAATGAATCATGTTCACACAACTCATATAACACCCAACTATGGTATCACCATCTTAGTCATGTAAATGAGAAGTTTTTGAAAAAATATCCATCTAGACGGTTATTTAGACTCTTTTAATCTAAAACCACTTGAATGATTCCATACTTGTTTACAAGGAAAATTAATAAACAACCATTCATTAGATAGGATTAAATGGACATAGAGAGTTTGGGATTGGTATATACTAATGTGTGTAGACCATTTCTAGTAGAATCAAGAGGTGGTAATTCTTTCTTCATAACTTTTACTGATGACTTGATTTAATATTTCTATGTACACTTGATGAAGTATATGTTTGAGTCCTTTGAGAAATTAAAATAATTCAAGAATGAAGTAAATAATCAACTTGGAATTAAGATAAAGAGTCATTGATCGGACAAAGGTATTGAATATCTTAACCAAGATTTTATCAACCTTTTATGAGAGTTTGGGATTCTATCTAAAATAACTCCACCTAACACACCATAGTGGATTGGTGTTAGTGAATAAAGAAACTATACCATGTTATAAATTGTAATTTTGATGATGTTTCATGATGATCTTCCAATATATTTTCAGGGATAAACATTATAATTTGTTTCATATACATTAAACAAGTACCAACTAAAGTGGCGAACGGAATTCCCTTCATGTTATATATAGGAAAGAAACATGTTTTATCACACACATGTGTATAAGGTTGTGATGTGTTTGTTAATGCCTTGTATGGAAGGAAACTAGTACCCCATGGAATAAAGTGTATCTTTATAGGGTATCCTAATGGAAAAAAATGGGTACTTCTTATACAACCCATTTGACAAGAAAGTTATTGTCACTAGAAAATAATTCTTTTGTAAGAGGGAGCACATTCTTAAAAAAGAAAGTTGGAGAAATATTTAATTTTATGAAGTTAATGCTCAAGATACACAATATTTTTTATATGAATAGATTACACATGTCCCTATAAAAGATGTAGTTCCTAAAACACATGTACTGCATTCGAGCACTAGATAGGTAAGAGAACCAGAGAGATATGGTTTTCTAGTCACTGAAGATAGTAACTCATTATTAGGTGAAAATGATTAACCACTCTCCTATAAATAGGTGTAGAGATATAAAAATATTAAATAATGAAATAAGTCATGAATTCTAAAATATATTCCATGTTTTATAACCATGTTTGGGTTCTATTAAATGCACCAGTTGATTTAAATTCTATACGGTGGAAATGGGTATTCAAAATAAAACTGCACATGGAAGGTAAATGAAATAACTATAAATAAAGGATAATGGATAAAGGTTTTAAAGAGAATCATTGAATTGAATACGATGATATGGTATTCACAAGTTTACATTTTTAAATATATCATAATTATTATTTCTATAACAACTTACCTTGAATATGAAATTTGGAATATGGATGTCAAAACATTTTTCCTTAATTAGGATCTTCATGAAGATTTATACAAGACACAAACATAAGGTTTTGTGACTCTATGAGATGCCAAATGAATATTCATGTTGCATAGATCCATTTATGGATTTAAACAAGCATATAGGTCATGGAATATTGGATTTTATGAAGATAAATAATAATTTCATTTCATTAAGAAAGAATGTGAGCCATGTGCTTATAGTAGGTTTAGTGGGAATTTGTTCATTATCTTTATAGTATATGTTGATAACATATTACTTATTGGAATGGACATACCGATCTTATAGTCTATTAATAATTGGTTAAAAGAGTGTTCTCTAAGTATAGATTTGGTGAATAAGCCTATATTCAAGGGAGCAAGATAATTCTTGATAGATCCAAGAGGCTACTTGGACTATGTCAAAGTACATAAATTGACCAGGTACTAAAGATATTTTTTATGGAACAATACAAAAGGAGATTGGTTTCAAGGTCACATGGTATACGTATTTCTAATAAACACTACTACAAAATAAGGCTATATCCACGGTTTGGAACCGTGGCTATAGGCCCAAAAACTGTGGCTATAGGTTATAGCCACGATTTCATAAACCGTGGCTGGTATTGGCATGGATATAGGGCAAAACCTATAGCCAAGGTTTGAAACTATGAATATATCCCTATATCCATGGTTTAAATCGTGGCTATATACTTATAGTCGTGGTTTGAATCGTGGAAACACCCTATAGCCACGGTTTTCAAACCGTGGCAGAATCCTAAGTCAGGAAATATATATAGACACGGTTTAAAACCATGGATATAAGCCTTTTTCCATGGATTTAAACCTTGGTTATATCCCTATATCCACAGTTTAAAACCATGGCTATATGTCACCCATTCCATAAAAAAACATCCCCCCTCCCAGCCCCATTCCCCAGCACACACCCCTTCCCCCTACACACCCCCCTGCCCCCTTCCCCAGCACTGCCCCCTGCACTCCCCCCCTTCCCACTGCACTTCCCCCCCAGCCCACTGCACACACCCCTTCCCCCCGCCCCCAGCAAACCACCCCTTCCCCCTCACCATATCCTCTGCACACACCCCCTGCCCACTGCACCTCCCCCCCCCCCCCAGCCCACTGCACCCCCCCTGCACACACACCCTGCCCCCAGCACACCCCCTACCCCCTACACTTCCCCCCTGCCCACTGCACTTCCCCCCCAGCCCACTGCACTCCCCCCCATCCCACTGCACATCCCCCCTAGCCCCCCCCTGCAATACCCACTGCACCCCCCAAGCCAACTGCACACCACCCCCCAGCACACCCCCCCTACACCCTACCCCTACCCCTTGAAAAAGAACCCAGCACACCCCCCTTCCCCTTGCCCCCTCCCCCCTTAGAACCTGGTTAAAAGCATTTTGAAGAACAATAACACATTATGATCATGTATGCTAATTGGAGGATGGATGATTCTAATGACCAGGAATCAATTGATTTTTCCCCATTAGTTACTATATCATCTCATATAGGCTGGGGGGAGGTTAGTATAGAATTTAACCATGTGTTTAATGTGATGCGGGAACAACTAGAAAGTGTTAAATTGACACTTTAGTGTTCACTATTTGATGATGATGTGTTACAATTTTATAAGAGTTAAAGTCCTTGAATCATTTGGTGAATAGTTGATGAGAGACTTTCATACCTCTGTGGTTTCTAAATCCTAGAGAGACAAATATGGGTGATGAATTCAGGTGTCTTTTTTGGTGGCCATGGACCTAGTAGAAAATATATGAATGTTTTATATCTGTGAAGACTAATACTATCATGGATTTCCCTTAAGAATTATATCAGAGAGAGATGCATGTATTATGCCATGATTTTTGGAAAGGGTTTAATATGACCTTAGGGAATCATCTAATATCGAGCATAATACACCATCAATATATAGATAGACAATAAGAGTAGATGATACATATATTGGAGGATATACTTAAAGATTGTGTTCAATACATAAATGGATATTGGGTTTAATATGACCTTAGGGAATCATCTAATATTGATTGAGAGATGCGATAGCACACCAGCGGGTGAAACCAAGAAATTTCAGGAAAATTCATCTAGAGGAGAACGGACTGGTGTTTTTCATGGGGTTGGATGCAGTGAGCTGAAAACCGCATTGAGATCATTTTTAAAAATCCAATTACTAGGTTGATAGACCATTGGAAGATCATTCTCAGTTGAAAATTCATATGGTTAGGAGCACCATTATGTTTAGTTGAGTGGTGAACCCCCTATCTAGAACATTTCTGGATGTGAACCTCAGTTCAAGCCATGAAATTCCTAGGGGTAGGGATTCATGGTGTGAAACCCTTGGTCATACCATGAATCATTCATAGGTGGATTTATTTTAATAGGTTAAATTATGTCTTTTTTAAGTCAAGTGTTTCAAAATGATGATACTGAAGAAAGTATCAAGTTTTCAAAGCCAGTTGTTTCTGTTTGATGAAATGAAAACAAAGATTTTCTTTAAGTTTTATATTTTTATGAGAATGCTCGGTTGATGTTTTCTCAAAATGAGGACACTTTCATCTCTAAAGTGAAGGAAATTTCATTTTCTACTATTGATTTGGCTGAAACTTTCTACTAGTCCACGTTGAAGGCTTAGGGAAATCATGTAAAACATGTGAAAATGTCATTATAAAGATCCAAAACCAATTTGAATAGCATATACACATTATATAATAATGAAAAAAAGTTTTTAAAATACTCAATCAATTATAGAATTCAAATTAAAGGGTTAGGTAGAGGAAACTTACCTCAACATCAAGGCGCTGCTTTTGACAACAACTCGAATCTTCCTTTCTTTTCCGCTTGCACGCATATGCATATTCACATATATATAAGGACACCTAGATCCTATGTACATATTTTCATGGCCAAATATGCACAAGGGGGTCCTTAGATATATGTTTATACTTGCATATACCCCTTTACACTTACACATGTATGCATTTTTTATATCTATTTATGGTGGTCATGTCAACACAAAAAAGCTACAAACACACACATTGTTAATCATAATATCAATAATCATTGCATCATCACATGCATAAACAATAGAAATAACACATCCATGAAGCATACCCCACCCCCAACTCCACCCCCACTGCCCCCCAGCTAACACCAGTCCCCCTACACCAGTCCCCCCCCCACCTCCCCACCACAAAACACCCCCACCCCACTGCCCCCCAGCCAGCACCAATCCCCCTGCACCACTCCCCCCCATCCCCCCAGCACCCCCCCCCCTCCTACACTTGCCCCCACCCCCACCCCCCACATCCTCCTGCACCACTCCCCCCCCCCACTGCCCCCCCCCCCACACACCCCCACCCCACCCCACCACTCCCCCCCCCACCCCCACCCCACTACACCACTCCCCCCAACCCCTCCCCAGCCCTCATCCCCCCCCCCCACCCACCCACCTGCATCTCCACTGCCCCCCAGAACCCCCCCACCCACCCACCTGCACCCCCACATCCCCCCCAGCACCACTCCCCCCAGCGCCCCCCCCCCAGCCCCCCCCCCCCCCCCACCTGCACTCCCCCACCCCCCCTACACCACTCCCCCCCCAGCCCCCAGCCCCCCACCCCCTCCTGCACCAGTATTACTCTTATTATTCTAGGATATCTTTGGTATTATTTAGAATACCATTATTTAGAAGTCAGTATTACACTTCTTCTTCTAGGATATCTTTAATTAAATGAATTCTATGATTCCTTTCCTGAATTGATTCCATTTGTTACTTTAGCTAACTTCCATCAGTCATGATGTTAATGGCCAATTTTCAATGGTCTATGATCAGGACTATTCTTCCATAGTGTAGGCAGTTCATCTCTATTTCAACATCCTCTTCACTTCCATCAGTCATGACGTTATTATGCCAACATTCACTATACTTCTGTACAAATGTCTAGTATCACTATTATTAACAAATAAATCACCTTCTCATTCTATTGTATGTAGTATATCTAGTTTTTCTTGCTTTCTATTTTTGGACAACAACAATATGATCTTGAACTTTATTTAGAGATCCAAGTATTTTATTCATGCTCATAGCCAAATTGGATGATATGGATGGATTCTCATTATTTAATCACACCCATATTTTTATGGAATTTGTTTTTAAACCATGGATAATAGATAAATATGCATGAGTAACAACAGATTTATTAGGATATTCTGTCACATTCCTCCATGAGCTTATAGTGAAAAAATTAGTGGATCAATTAAAGTTATTTTGACACAATTATGAGTATTTTTGTTAGTAATATTATCATCATTAGTTTGTGTGGTAGCTACTCTTATTTTCCTAAAAACATATAATGATTCAACTTGGGTAACTTCTTGATTTAAGATTGCTATTGTATTTTAATTGAGTGTGGTCACTAGAATGGAGTATGCTCATCTAAGAATGTGTTAATAAAATAGATAATGAAGACCACTGATGATGAAAAATGGCAGAAAACTTCCTTTGGAAAATTTTAAAAAAATGAAGTTGGAAACACTATTCCCAAGAAGTTTTTAAAGAAGGAAGATCATACATCCTTGGGTAATAAACCTAAGAAGTCTAAGACAAGTTCTAAATATAAAAGGATCAGTTCTTCTATCATGGAAGAAGGAGAAAAACTTAGATTCATGCCAACAAGCCTTGCTTGTATGTGGAAATAGAGGCAAGAAATATCATAATGGAATATTTGTCCAAGGAGAATACAAATGAAGGTTGAAGGGGGATGGTGTTGGCTGGATGTGGCTGGAGCAGGGCCAAATCATGGCATTACCGTGGTGTGACCGCGGCGTGATCGCGGTTTGTTATCCCGGTTCAGCGACATCCGTGGGGAAGCATCTTCCGGCTAGGAGCAAAGGGAGCGGGAGGAGGTTGGAATTCTGGTGGAAGGGGGCTGGTTTCCGGTGGTGGGGGGATGGTGCGGGCTGATTCGAAGGTGGAAGGGGGGCTGTTGCGGGCTGGAATGTTGGTGGTAGCGGGCTCAAATGAAGGTGGAAGGGGGGTGGTGTGGGATATATGTGGCTGGAGCAGGGCCAAATCATGGAATTACCGCGGAATTACCATGGTGTGACCGCGGTGTGACCGTGGCGTGACCGCGACGTGTTGGCCTGGTCCAGTGACATCCACGGGGCATCATCTTCTGGCTAGGAGCAAAGGGAGCAGGAGGAGGCGGGGCAACATTCCGGTCATCACCCTGCCGGCAAATGATAGAACAGATCAACTATTTAATATGCTATAACAAGGGATCTCCATAGAAGGTTATAGCAAGTGACACAATGATGCAAAAAAAACTAACTATCCATAAAACAAACACCAACAAGATACATATGAAAGAATCAAACCAAACCTAAACATTATACAAATAACTATCACTACTCTTTGGTTTAGAAGACAGCGCACCTCCGTTGGAGGGGTTTTATTATAAAATCATGGCATTTCTTTATCACACAATTTATTTAATTATATTTAACATTTATTCTAAAACTCATTCAGCACAAATCAAATGCAGTAATTTAAGCAACTAGATCAACATAACTATCACTGTGAGTTTTCGCAGACAACGCACCTCCGTTGGAGGGGTTTTATTATAAAAACAAGACTTTATTTATCAAATGAAATAACTATATTAAAGAACACTTATTCAAGATATGCATTTCAATATAATTAAGAATAATTAAGAAATAAAATAAATTCAATTTAAAGCATTTTTTAATTAAAGAGGCTAGAAGAGGGATCCTACCTCAAGGTGGAACCAAACCATCCACTTCGGCTCTTGGATCTTTCTAACTAAAAGTTGATGCTCCCCCACTGGGTATACGCACCTTCACACACATGCAAGGACACCTATCCCCTATGCACACACCTTCATGGCCATCAGCATGTGCAAGGGGATCCTTGCAAATATGCTTATATGCATACACCAGTCTCCACTCACCTGCATATGCATTTAAATATATATACATGGGCACACATAGCCCCATACGTGCATACTCACTGCCATGGTTGACTATACACGTAACGGGGGAACCCACATACATGTACTTTATTACCTATGCACACGTAGGTGAGTCGCCCTTATCTTGGATACTCAAAACCAATGATCAGGGATCAACGCGCTATACAAAGGATATTAGAAACATTAAAATACATAAAGAATGCTACATAACCAGTGAGAAACCAACCAACGTCATTAAATCCTTACCTCGATTGGGAGAACCAAATCCACCTGAACCAACACGAAATGATCCAACTCCCTACTGAAAACATAATATGGAGTCAAAAACACTGAAATCCCCAAATACATGAGGTGCAAGACAAGTAGTAACCATATAATCTTACCTCGGATCAAAGTCGGTGGACTGAATCAATCTGAACCCCATTTTCCCCCCTTCACAGAATCTAATTACCCTTTGTACACAGAAAGAAGAAAAAGACCAAAGTGGCCAATGTAATAAAGAAAATAAAATAAAAACTAAACTAAAACATACAGGTCTAAAACATTCTATATTTGATAACATTTTCATTTGCAAATTATAACACTCCATTCACATGACAACTGCATCCACAAAGCATAAATGGTATGAATAAGTCTACACATAAAATATTCTTAACATTTTTATGAGCTACAAATGATTTCACATAGAACTTTAACAGGTTTTATTTGAAATCATGTTCTTAAATATATTTTATATAAAATATAATTGCAAGCAGTATTAGTAAAACATTTCAAATAATAAAGGAAACTAAAATATAAAACATTCTATATTTGATAATAAAATGAATAATAAACATTCTATATTTTATCATAAAAGGAATCCTTAAAAAATAGATGGAAGAAAGATAACTTCAATGGAAAGGTTGAGAACTAGTAACTGCAAAACTCTGAAGTCTTGTCTTGGAATATCACCTCTTCTAGGAATTATCCCTAACCCACGTGTCTTCAAAATCTACTCATTTTTTCTTTTTCTTTTTTGCATCCTTCCCCGTAAAAAATTATTCATCAACACATCCGTAAAAAACTCAACCAAAGTCATTTACTCAGTGCCCTATGTTGTAAGAGATAATAAAAAGAACATTATACTGCATGGTTTTTCAAACTTTGTCCCAAGAGAGGGCTTCCACATAGGAAAACCTGAGCAATGATAAAAACACTTCCAAATAAATAATTAAGCCCTAAAATGTATTTAAATCCAAAAAATAAATTGCATATCAACCAAAATAAAGCACCACAAGAAAGGTCTCTTAAAAGAAAATGAAATTAACATTGTTTAAAATATTTTACAATGTGACATGACATATTGTTAGTCTTTTTTGTTAAAATTCCAAAACATTTAATAAATAGCATGTTTTAATTTCAGAAAACATCCTTGAAAATTATTCAATATTTCATATAAATTCCACTAATTTAAAAACATTACACCCCCGTATAGCAGTATTTTATTGTTTTAATCAATAATTAGATATTATGAAATCATAACCTTGCAAAAATACCATTTTCAATCACCTTCCAGAATTCAGATTTTGATGAAGTGATAATTGTAGAAGATTATTCAAAACCTTATCTGCTTTTCTAACCTTCAAGGAGACGCTGTAGTTTTCAAAATTAATAATGATCCAATTTTGAATAGTATTAAATGTTTGATCAATTTCAAGATGGATATCTTCACCTTACTTTCCAACTTTGATATCTTTTTCATCATCATTAAGGATGATTATTTCATCATATGTTCTTTAGAATACCAGTTGATAGATCATTTAATAAGGGAGCATTATTCATTTTATTTTATAGTTTTTGATCCCTTACAAACCTTATTTAGTTCTCTCCTTGATAACATGCTAAAAATTCAATTACTAACACTATAAGCACATACGTATAACACATCTGATAGGGAATAAGATAAAACTTCTTATTCCTCAATGTGAATAGAATGGTTTTGAGAATTTTCTCAACTAAGTATCTTCATTATTCCTACTAGGAAATATTTTTTTTTCAAATATTAATCTAATCTAAAAAACTAGAACTCTTTTTTAACTCTTTCTTAGTTGTAACCATAGAAAACTAAAATGAAAAAACCATTTTCTTCTTCCCTTTCATAAATAAAATACACTTCTTTCTTTGAAAATTGGACTTCACATAAATCTTCTTCCCTCTTCTTATTCTTCTTCTTATTTAGTGAAACCAATCTGCACTAGATATCCTATTTACATTATCCTTAATCCATAAAACTTATTCAGAATATATTCAGTTTTGGATCTATTCTCTCCTTCAATACTCAAGGAATTTGTCTATAGGATTCAATATTAGTTATCTCTTCTTGATGCAAGGATTTTTCTTTCTTAGAATGACAGTTTCAAATTGACAATTTCATTCACATGAAGTATATATGTGTGTGTATGTGTGTGTGTGTTTGTGTGTGTGTATGTGTATGTGTTTGATACATGAAACAATATCCATCATATTAATTTTGCTTTTTCTCTCTTATCTATAAACATTATACCATGTGAATACTAGAAATCTAATATTTACCACTGTAAGCACATATCTGTAAACATTATACCATGTCAATTACTAACATTGTAAGCACATATCTGTAAACATTATACCATGTTAATACACGTCATTGACATGACTTGTTTTCCTAGTGTCTCTAGAGTTTTTAAAATTTAGTTGGTTCGTGTCATCAACATCAAACTCACTCAACATATTTTTCTACATCAACAAATGACTTCAATGAATAAGTAGAAAAAAATGTTGACAAATGTAATCATTAAAATAGAAATCTGATATTTACCACTTTGAAATGAGGACAAATTCAGTTTGTTTTATGATATAGTAAATGTAAATGAAAGTGAAAAAAACAATCAGTAATGTCCACTCCAATGATGTAATGAATATAAAAGACAATGAAGATAAATATCTTAATACCTTAGTGGAGGAAAAGTTTGTAGTTGTTGTAACAAATCCTATTCCATTGTTGCAGCAGACTCCTAAACATCAAGTGCAGCTGAGATATTATAAAACAACCCTATGTTAGAGTTACATAACTAATCTTACCCAATAAATGAAGGATAATAAATATCAGTAGTTTCTTTAGGCCTATAAAGGATAATTACAAACATGCAACCATGATCGGGCATATTAGAGGGATACAGAGAGTCGCAGGTTTCCACATTTTTTGAGGGTGGATATCTTTTTTTGGATGACGTGAAATCATAACTGGGTGACACGTATGAAGAAGTCACCCAGCTTTAGTATATATAGTTGAAGTTGATTTCATAGGGGTTTTGAACTCGTGCCTCTCATCCAACTTCTAGTATGGACCACTGGTGGGATGATCACCCATCTGGTTCATCTTCAAACCTCAATGGGGGTTTCATTACATTCACTACCCTAAAGAGTTTCCATCTTTCCCTTTTATCTTGATTGGCCCCTTGGTCCCATTGTGAATCAATGGTGTGTGTATTCTAATTTACCTCCTGGAGTTCAATTAATCATTTGATCTCATTAATCTCTTTCCAGTGGATCACATTGTCCATAATCAATATTTGTTGGTTTCCTTTGATATAATGGTCAATAGATTTTGGGGTTTGAATAATTGTGTGATTGGTGGGTTACTAACCGCAAGGCGCATGATGCTACACTTTGCAGATGCAGACAGTCTGGATTTCACAGTCAAAAGCCTATTGTTGCATTGATGTAAACTAATTCTTCCTATTAATATGGATATATAAGTCTTATATGATGTGAGACCCCTCTATTTAACCCATCTAGGTTTCTGTTCAAGGTTTTCCTCTCCCTTTTCAGAGTCCAACTATTTTAAAATTTCTAGGTAAGCCTGTGGGTTTGTTTTTTTTATAAATTGACAGTATATCTTTTTCAGCGTGCAAGGTTGAATTTGTAGTAACTGGTTTTTTCATTAGTTCTGAAAATAAAAAAGGAATCCTTATGCTAGTATATAAGTTTTATATGAGGTGAGACCCCTCTATTTAACCCATCCAGGTTTCCATTATAGGTTTTCCTCTCCCTTTTAAGAGTCCAACTATTATAAAATTTATTGGCAATCCTGTGGGTTTGTTTTTTTATAAATTGATAGTATATCTTAATATTGGCATCATCCAGTTTCCCCAAAAATCTATGTCGAATAGGATATATCAAATCCACTTGTTGAAACATTTTTCTTATGTCAGGAGTGGATCCACTGTGCATGTTTACAGGTAATTCAGATCCACAACATCAACCTCCAGTTGTTTGAGGGACGATGGAGTTTTTATATTTTAGGAGGAAACTATCAAACTGGGATTGTGAGTCTTAGTTTCATTGAGGTAGTTCATGAAGGAGAATCAACATCTAGTATAGATTATAAGGTGTAAGAGATTGATGCAAAAACCAGTTACTATAACATGTGTGTTGTGACATGGCTGCAAAAAAATTCATTAAAAAAAGTACTACTGATCAAAATTTCAACTGATTTTTCACTTTTAAACAACAAAATCAAAACAAAATACATGTAAATATATGGATAAATAGAGAAGAAATCTCCATGGTAGAATATCCAATGATCATCATCATCCAGTGAATAGAACTCAGGTGGGTGCGATCAATAATAGGCAATTCCAATTGAGTACCTGTATCGAGAAGCGGTAAAACCAAAAATTCAAGAGGGAAAATACACCCATGTATACAGTAAATGAATCCTAGAGAATTTTGACAATTTTAATCATTTTTATGGATAATATTATAATAAATATTAATTTATTATTGATAAATAGTCGAACTACATACCTTTTATACAATTCTCCCTGCCCAACCATTTTGTAAGGCACATTGCAATAGCATTGTCAATACTATTTCCAATGATGCTTGTCCTGAAAGCATAAATCACATTAATGAAATGATAAATATACCATGTGATCATTAATTACCAGAGTATACATGTTAATTTTAATCTAGAAAATAAGATGATATAGCAATTTCACCTTTTTCAATGCCATTGATGTTGGAAGATGAAGCATAATCACCTAAACTGTAGAATTAAACCTGAAAATTATAGATTTCATAAATGAAATCAATTAAAATGGAATTGAAAAATATAAAACATTAAATGAATTGAAAATAATTTTAACAATTTTAATGATTTAAATGGATAAAATTACAATAAATAGTAATTGATAATTGCTAAATAGTCGAACTACACACCTTTTATAAAATTCTCCCCACCCAACCCTTTTGTAATGCGCATTTCAATGTCGTTGTCAATACTATTTCTAATGATGGTTGACCTGAAATTATAAATCACATTAATGAAATGATAACAATACCATGTGTTCATTAATTTCAAGAGTATACATATTAATTTTAATCTTTCAAATAAGATTATATTGCAATTTTACCCTTTTCAATGCCATTGATAGTGGAAGATGAATCAGCACCACCTAAACTGGAGATTTCACCCATTTATTGAAAACATTAAACAACCAAACATGAAACTGCGTCATATTATGAAAATGTGAGTCTGGGGTTAAATTGCATACTTGAGGATGCAATTGAGTAAAAAAGAAAACTTTTCATGATGTAAAAAATGGTGTGGTAAAACCATACCTTTGGTGACGGTGGATAAGTCAACACCGTTATGGAGGTCATGGAGAAGAAAATCGAATGAAAGTTGATTTACCATAAAAATATGGCTATTGCACATGTCAGAGGAGGGTGTGGAACAGCAGTAAAAATCCAGTGGGTGTCGTAGGAAGTCCCAATGAAAATCGTGAGTCAGAAATGCCAAAGTAGGGCATGGAGTATATGGAAGTTAAAAATTTCAGTTGGTACTGTAGAAAGACCCGATGGAAATCATGATGGGAAAATGGTATAAAATAACCATTGCCTCCTAAATTTTATATTCATGTTAATCCCGATTGCAAGTCATGGGAGAAAATAAATTGCGCCGGCTATGTTTTCTTGTTGGTTCTCTGCTATGGCATGCATCCCAATCCTGCACACCAATACAAGTCATCAAACTCAAAATATGATCAGTGAAACTAATAGAGGGGCCACCTCAAGAAAAAAATGGAAAATTGGACTACATACTATCGGAGGTGTGCCGGAGGAGATAGAGGGGTTGCCTCATAGCAGCGTCATCAAGGAGGTACAATGGTTGCGTCGTAGAAGGATACAATTCAATATAATAATAAAAAAACTTAACTACTACATAAACAATATGTAGAAATAGTTAGAAACACCACAATACAATTCAGTATTAAAATAATAAAACCTCATTGCATAATAAAATTACACATATTAACAATACAAAAATACAATTCACATCAATAGTGAGTCTCAATATTAGTATCATTAGATTCATGATAACCCTCATCCATGACTCCTACAGAAACACCATCAGCACCTCTCACACCACCAGCATTATCATCAACATCAGCATCGGTACTAGCACCAACACTGGGACCGGCTCTGGCTACAGATCTAGCTCCGGCTCTAGCACCAGCTACAGCTCCGGCTCCAGCTATAGATTCGGCTCCACCAGCAGAACTCATCGACATTAAACATGTGTCAACCTATGTAGCTTCTTCTTGTGAAAGTGTAGAAGAAATGGCAGACATAACTTTCTTCATATTTTCAAATATCGCCTTTTCTACTTTTTGAGTTGCTTCTTTGATTGCGGAATTCATCTATTCCACTGTGACCAAACCAGAACCGGTACTCGAAGAAACATTGTCAGTAGACCGTTATCTAGATGGTACAATCTTCTTCCCAGGTCGACAACGCACTTTTCCCTAATGCTCATCTCCTAATACCTGATGAAGATGATCGTTCGGGCCCAAATTGTCAGGCTCTTTTTCTGCCAATGTCTCCAAAGCATTCTTTCGATTGATAGATAACATAAATTAAAATTATAAAATAATATAAGGAATTAAATTCATTCAAAATAAAAGAAATTGAAATATACTTACAATCGCCTTCTCGGTGTCAGTATTTGGCACAGTACCATCTTTCTTTTTTCTGCTTATACAAAACAAAGTAGAGCGAGGAACGTGAACCTCGATATTTATTTCTTTTTTCTAGAAAAAAACGAAGAAATAAATCAAAATTGGAATTCAAAAAAATTACACTAAACGAAGCTAAATATTTTAAATAATAAATTACCTGTGTTTACTCAAGATCTGGGAGTGAAGTGTGTCCACGAGTATAAACATGTTTCATTCCACTCTTATTTCTTTTATTTCTGTCTAATTTCTCCTATAAAAAAATAATTATATAATTTCATTAACATAAATAAAACTCATTTTCAAATAAATAAATGAATATATATATAAATTTAACAAATACCTTAAACTCTTGACTCTTCCAATAGCCGATCATCTCTTTGTATTGTGATATTGGGAAATCATGAATCATTGGTACTTCTTCAAGCTCCGTGCCAACTCTCTTATTCCAACCAAGATATAAGTCATACTTGTACGCTCACCACATTTCACCTAAATCCATTAACCTTGCAGCCTTAGCATTTTTTCCATTAGGAAAATTATATCAGAGCTACAATGGACAAAATATTTGTTAATAAAATATTATAAATTAATATATATAAAAGGTGATTAACATTACTTACCCAGATCTCTGTCCAGGAATTGTTCTTTATTTTTTCTCCAACTTCCCTCCAACTTATTAGTTGAACCGGAATGATATTGTTGTGTCTAGAAAGTGTTCTCATAAAGATTTTAGATTCTGTACCATTTTTTTTTAATTATAGATTTGTCCTCATTGTATTCAACCATTATTTGCATGTGTCGATTCCAAACCTCTCGCATTTTTGTGCGGCCTCTTCATCTGGTGGAGACTGAGGATAATCATGAAAAAGGGTAAAAAAGGATAATAATATATATGAATTTATCATTAATCAGTAACGGTATTGTTTAAACACATACCAGTAGATGGGGGATTTGTTGACCCCTGAAGTGCAACGTCTAGAGGGGGAGTAGCCTCTGTGGTAGGTGGGATATCTGCAGTAGGAGTACTCTGTACAGTAGAAAGATAACCCTGTACAGATGAGGGTCGATATGGATATGGATATGGTGGTGGGATATATGGGGGTGCAGTGCCCTGTACAGTGGATGGTGGGAAAGGAAAATAAGGAGGGATGGGAGTCTGAGAACTACTATCTGATGTGGGTGCGAGCAGAAAGGGATATGGATAATATGGGTATGGATAATATGGAGGTGTCATAATGGGAGGATGACCTTCTGGTGAATCAAGTGGCATATTAGTAGGCTGAATTGTAGAATCAATACACCCCACCATACTATCATCCTCGGTAGTATAATTAAACTGTCTCCTCGATGAAGTAGCCTAAAATAACATAGATGATAAAATTAAACGAACGATAACAAGATAAATAATATGAAAAACCATAATATTCAAACATAAATTGTACTTATAGTGTTGGCCAGATGAGACATATGTTGTTCATTTCTTCGTATTCTTCTATTTCTTCTAATATCATCATATTCATACATTTTGACCCGGAAATTTAAAATAATATTCTCAAATAAATAAAAATAATGCAAAATGTTAAATAATACAATTGTATCATAAAACAATGAGATTCATTTTCAATGTGATATTTATATTAATAAAATGTACTAGTTAATTTGATATCATGTATGGAAGTTTAAAAAAACACATACAATATTACGATAATTTCAGGTAAATACTTATAAATATATCAACGTTTTGTGTGGTCTATGACAATTTCTGGTTCACAATCTGTTCTAGAAATTGATTCATTTGTGTCATCAAATGAAACATTCGAATAAATACTGACAGGTTCATCCACAACATCATTGTCATCCATGTCTTCGTCAAAAATATGTCTGCGAATGAAATCAACAATAACACCAAATTGTTGTTGTAACGGTTCAGTTACATAAAACACCTATCTAGCCTATGATGCAAGAATATAAGGTTCATTAGTATGAAGCTGGCGATTCATATCAATCACTCTAAATCCACAGTTATCAATATGAATTCCTTGTCATGTCATTGAATCAAACCACTTACATTTCATCATTGCGACGCGACCATGTGCATAGTAATCTAATAAAATGATTATTTTAACAACACCATAATATGATATATTTTTTGACCAAGGTTTTCTATCTGATGCACTCGCATAACAATCTGTTGTGGCACTTTTCATCACACCATCTTGTTTTGTTGCCATTTTTTTTTGCACAGCTATTTATAACAAATTTAAATCCATTGACAATCATTGCTTTACAATCACGTACCACATCGTTTGGACCAAAGGATAATGCTCTTACTTCATCTGATACTTTATTCATTGGTATAGTTACAACCTAAAAGATAACAACATTGAATAGTAAATAGAGACATGTGATTATGTTCTAAGAAGAAGAAAAAATCTATTACCTTTGACTATAACCAAGCAGCAAATTCTTTGTTGTTCAGTAGTTCCTTCCTCTTAATAGATAGATAGCGATGTCTCTTTTTTATATTTTCTAAATGTTCTCTACAAATATTAAATATTAAAAATGTAAGAAGATATGAAGAAATAAAATAATGAAAAAAAATAATATTTATTAGTTTACTTACTTGATATAATCATCAACCACACCACAGTTGAATAATACCGTACGATGAGCCATTTCCCACTCTTCCCTGCTTAAAGTACACAATGAGTACGATCCATATATCCCCCCTATTTGGGGCAGTGAAGGAAATGTAGGCTCAATGGGATCATATTGCTCATCTTCAGTTCTCATAAGTCGATTAGACCTTGTGGTGACGTTATCCAAGTACGATGAATAGAAATCTATGTATTCTTGTGCTAAATAACATTTCACAATAGAGCCTTCAGGGTGATATTTATTTCTCACATAATATTTCAATGTAAACATCATTCTTTCTATAGGATACATCCACTGACTCAAAACAGGACCACCACAAAGAACTTCTATGGGAAGATGCACAATCAGATGTAACATACATGTGAAAAATGATGGTGGGAAAATTTTCTCCAAGTCGCAAAGAATAATCGGTGCATCTCTCTGCAATTTCTGAACAACACTTCTGCTTAGTCTTTTGGCACAAAGTTCTCGATAAAAATGACATAACTAAATCACAAAAACTCTAACATTATGTGAAAGTAAATGTTGAATGGAAATAGGAATCAACTCATGTAACAAGACATGGTAATAATGGGTTTTAAGATATTTTAGTTTCACATCTTCTGTATTCACCCTTTTCGAAATATTACTTGAATAACCATCTGGAACCTTCAAACTTTCCAAGACCTAAATAAATTGTTTCTTCTCCACATTTTTCATCGAATAATAGGCAATAGGGACTTTCCACTTATTTTGATCAATTAACCTAGGATGAAGTTTTACTCTTGTACCCCAATCCATCAAATCATGACGAGACCACAAATCGTCTTTTGTTTTGCCTTTAACATTTAAAATAGTAGTAAGTAACATCTCACAAATGTTTTTCTCGATATTCATTACATTAAAACAATGATGCAATAAATGTGATGACCAATACGTCAACTCAAAGAATATGCTTTTCTTTCTCCAATTGTTATTGGAATTCGAATTAACATGTTTTCTCTTTCTGATATTTGATTGACTTTTACCAAGAACATAATTAAAATCATCAAGTTCTTTAACAATATCATTCACTGACATTCATCGAGGTGTCTCATCTGTCTCGATGGAATTTTCGAACTATCTTCGATTTTTTCTGTATGGATTATCTATCGGTATAAATCGTCGATGCCCTATGAAGCTGAAAGTTCGTCGAAACTTTAATCTTTGGAAATGTGTATTTTTCATTAAAAATAGGGCAGGATAATTTCCCTTTAGTAATCCAACCAGACATCATTATGTAGGCAGGGAAATCATTTATCGTCCATAATAAAGCTACACGAAACATAGAGTACTCCTTCCTGAATGCATCGTACGCCTGTGCACCAACAATCCAAAGCTCCTTTAACTCCTCTATTAATGGTTGCAAGTATATATCAATATCATTTCCAGGATCACTGGGTCCAGATATCAATATAATCATGATAGTAAATGGATTCTTCATACACATCCATGAAGGAAAGTTATAAATGTGAATGAAAACAGGCCAAGTACTGTGTGCAGTATTCATTTGGCGAAATGGGTTGAACCCATCACAGGATAATCTCAATATAAAATTTCATGGGTCAACTGCAAAATCAGGATGTAACCTATCAAATTTCTTCGAATCCAACCCATCTGTAGTATGCACTATTTCATCATTATCTTTATTTATTTCATCTTCATGCCATCTCATATTATTTTCCATTTGTTCTGACATGAAAAGTTTTTGAAGCCTAGGAATTAAAGGGAAGTGCCACATCACTTTCTCTGGTATGCGAGATTGTGTTCCGTCTTTATTAGTCTTCCACCTTGATGTGCCACACTGTTTACACTGACATAACTCTGTATTTTCCTTCCAGAAAAGACAACAATCTTTGGGTCAAGAATGAATCTTAATAGATGAAAATCCAAATTTTTCAACCAACATTTATTCCATGTAATTATTTTCTGGAATACATGCATCATCAGGCAGTAAATCCTTAATAAATTTAAGGAGATAGTTTACTGAAATATTACTAAATACGTACATTGCTTTTACATGATATAATCTCATTAAAAACTCAAGTTTGCTCATTTTTTCACATGCCTGATATACTGGAGTATTTGTATCTTCCATCAGTATTCTAACACTCTCAACGTCATCATCCTGATTAATAGAAGAAAACTATGTTCCAATATTCATTTCCTCTTGCACTGGTCTACATGAGGATCTGGCTTCAGAAACAAAAGGAAACCGATCGAAAATCATATTTTTCATACCAATCCTTTCCGCTGAATCGATGTGATTCCCCACTTGCACTTTTTATCCATTATGATACCACACATGATAAATTTTTTAAAACCTTGTTTAGTGATATGATAACTCACTTCCTCATGAGTTAACCATGGTATTCCAACACAATCAAAACACGAGCATCGAATCAATCCGGCATCTGAATCATTAGTGAATGCAAAGTCCAAGAAATGTTGTAACTCCTGAAATTCATCAGTGATCCGATCAACATTGTACATCTAGTATCTATCCATTCTGATTCCTATAAACATACATTAAATAAATAATCAAGAAAATGACTTAACATTATATGTATTGTTTCATAAGACAATAAGTAACCATCAATAACATGTCAATAAAAAATCATAACAAATATTATGGTTAAGGGAATTCATAAATGTTTCAAATTATAAAAAATCATGAATAGTCACACCTATTTATGACCACATAATATTATTTTGGTTTACCTCCAACACCCACATTAAAACCTAGATGTTTGAACAATGACCTATTATGCTTTTTATAGAATTCTCTGATGGGAACCCCCTCCCTCTTGGACGCCCCCCCCCCCCAGACACCCCCCTTTCCCTCCAAGGCACCCCCCCCCCCCCCCCGACCCCCTGGATAGCCCCCTACCCCTGCACCCCCACACCCCTTTCCCCCCTCCCTTCCCCCTGCACACTACTCCCCCAGACCCCTTCACCCCCCCCCCCCCCACTCCTAGACATCCCTCCTTCCCCTTGCACCCCCTACCCCTCATTGTCAAGTAGGTTGTACCTATCCTTTAAAAAGGTTAACGGCCTACAAGACTTAATGGTTCTTTTAAGAGAGTTATAGAATTTGTTATTTCCGTCACTGTTGGTTAACCATTTAACTTTAAATTCTTGTTTTATCATATTTTCTTTGAACGCGAGCAAAGAGTTGAGTTTGACTATAGTGTTTAGTTCTTGATTAGGATCAGTGATGAGGTCGGAGATGGTGTTTTTGTTTTTCAGATCATTGAGGACTTTCTCGAGAATCATGATTTCATTGTTAACTTGTTTGTCATTAGAGTTGCACCAAGTTTTTAGAGTCAGTTTGAGATGTTTCAATTTGAGGTTTCAGGAAAATCCATCATTGTTATGAGACTTTGAAGACCCATAGTTCTATATGATATGGGTGAAATAATCATCATACAACCATTCATTGTTAAATATAAAAGTTAATCAGGGTTTCATGACATTAGAGGAGACATTGACCAAGATGGTATGATGATCAAAATTCAGCTTGTGAAGAGTGGTGCTGGAGATAGTGTCTCATAAATCTATAGCAGGGACATTCATGAAGTCTCTATTCAATTTAGAGGCAACCATTTTGTTGTAATGTCTTCTATACCAAGTGTATTTTACACCGATGAGCGTAATTTCAATGATATTAGTGTCTTCAATTGCGGCATTAAATTATTTCATTGAAATTGAAGCATGAGAAGGTCCAATTTTCTCACTTGAGTTAAGAATGGCATTAAAGTCTCCAATTATAAACTAGGGGTAGTTATGTTAGTTCCTAGGGATGAGAGATCATTCCAAATAGTTCTTATTTCTTGATATTTATTTTTAGAATTGACAAAGGAGCAGAAAGTATGTGTGCCATAAATGTTAAAGTTGCAAGTAAATATCTGGACATAGATATTGAAAACACTAACATTGTGTAAATAAAAGTTTGAAAAAATCTTTAAAGAATCAGCATTGAGTGTATTATTGATTTCACCAGTAAAAACAAAATTATGTTGGTATAAATGTGATTATATAGAGGAAAACAAAATTTTAGGTTTAGAGATGGAAAATAACATAGGATGGTGGTCTTTTTAAAACAATTAACATGTCATCATTAGCGATACCCTGACAATTCCAAAAGGGGATTATCATTTAAACCTGAATTTGGAGTTAGAACACCCTTTTCCCTTTATTATAGATCCTTTTTTTCTAGTAGTCCTTCTAACCTCTAGGTTATTTTTAGTGGCATGTTCTTGTTCATTCCTTGATGTGACTAGAATCATCTTTGTAGGTTTCCTAATTGGATCATTCATAGGTGAGTCCACAGAATTCATAGAACATATCGACAAAGAATTGATATTATGATTAGAATTAAAGTTTCCATATTTCATAGATAAATCATCATTAATTATAGATGTAGAAATAAGAGTACCTGAAAACATTGAAGTATCCACTGTCTGTTGTTAGGCAGTATCCAGATCTGTTGGATGGTACAGATTCAATGGAAAGGAAATATTAAATGCCTACATATGTTTAGGGTCATGTACCGGGGAGGTTCAAGTAGATTTGATAGGTTATACATCATTTTTAATATTTTTAGAAGTCATTTTTTGTGTCTCAGTTGAAACAACCTTAAAAATACTCATCTGACTCCCTAATTATACATAATTGGTAATAGATTTAGAGTGCGCAAGGGGAGAAGGAGCTAAATCCTTCTCTAAATTTATGGTTACCAACTTCATTTCAAGAGTAGTATTATTATTATATATGACAGAGAAGTGATTAATAGATCTCATAGTAACATGAGTTAATGAAGTTTTAATGGTTGGGTCTGTAGGATTCAAATTACAAAGCATCATATAACTAATGACATCAACATTATTAGTAGGTTGTGAACCATAAAAAGAGTATAAAGTAGAATAAGAGGTTGTAACTGGATCTTTTTTTTCTCCACCCCGGTAACCTCAACGATACCTAAATTTACCCACCATTTAATATGAAATGTGAGTTATACTTTCACCTGCATATTTTATTTTTTTGATTTATACCATGAAAATTACATCCTTCGGAACTCAAAGGAGATCGTGTCTCCTTTTTCAAGATGTAATATTATCTTCTTAAAATTTTAACATATTCTTAATATGTTAACTTATTTTTAATAAAAAAAATATACTTTTGTTTTCTATCATGGTTAATAGTAGCTTCTTTATAATTTTTTATTCCTCCCATATAAAAGTAAGGTTGGGTTATTCCTTAGATAAAAAAGGATGGTAGGATGTGAATCCTTCAAAATTCTGGGGGTTATAACATTGGGTGTGAAAGATATATGTTTTTATTTGTATGTAACCAGTTTAACACTCTAATTCAAAAGTGATGATTTAGTGATTAACAGTATAATCACGGTGTAGAGGAGATTTATGAGGGGACTAGGATATTGGTGATCTGAACCTCTATAAGTACATCCAATGTCATATCTTCTTTTATAACTTTTTTCAATATTATAACATTGATAAATATAGTATTTTTAATAATAAATCAACAGGTACTATTCTCCCCCCTCTAGTAACTATTGGCATACCAAGGGACATAAAAATTGGAATTATAGTGTGGCTCCTTTTTAAGGAGTTTTTAATTGTTTCGTCATCTATTCCTATACCAACCACTATCCTAGATTGAATAGCCTTAGGAAAAGATCCACTTATTTATTATGGTTAATCAGGATTTTGAGATGTTGAATCCTATAAGATCACAACACTTCAATGGAAGTGACTATGTCTATTGGAAATATAGAATTTAGGTATTTTTTAAAAATATTGTTCTTGATTATTGGGCTATAAATTCAAAATCATATAAATTTTCTGAAATTGATTTAGAAACTCACATTGGTAATGGTTTTTCAAAATGTATTTTAAATTACAATGTTTTGAGTTACATGTTATAATATATAAGTAGAAATATATATATATATATATATATATATATATATATACATTTTTATACTTTAAAACTACTTCTGACATCTATAGCACATTAAAAGTTACTCATTAAAGAACTAATAAGTTTCAGATTTCCATGTTATGTATATACTGAGTTGAGTTTCATGAATTCAAGAAAAATGATTGAAAAAGAATAAATGAGATATACATTAGATTCACCAAGATTTTCAAAAACATGGTTTATCTTAATGATACCATGAAGAATGAAGATCTCATTGGAGGACTACATAGATCTCTACCAAAGTGATGGAATTCAAAGAAAGTCTACATTAAAGAATTTAAGTATTTTACTGAATATTACATGGATGAGTTGATAGGACCACTAATTCAATATAATATTGAAATTATGAATGAAAATGTTGATGATCACAATAAAATTAATGTTATATATTTTAAATTTAATATAAATGTTATTGATAATTTTTATGATTCTGATTTACAACAATTTGAGATGGGTGAAATTAAAAATTTCCACAATGGTGTATACAAGTATGTACCGTGTAAGAGATGATTTATAAATATTCTTAGAAGGGATTATCAGTAATATGATAAAAATAGTAGAAAAATTTGAAAATTTATTAAATATGAAGTTTTCGAATTAATAAGCTATGAGTGCAGAAAAAGGGGATCATAAAATTAGATTTTCCCAAATTAAAACAAGAAGGAAAGGAAAATCAATACATGAAGGAACAAACAAAGCATATCATTCAGGGTGGAGTTTTATAGAAGATTCAGTATCAGGTGATTTGGGATCAAAATTTATGAAAGAAAATACAAATATATGTTTGATAGATACTACTATAAATGAGGTACACTCTAACTAAAATTACAATTTTGGTTATGAATCTGATATTGAAAATGATGTTAAAGAATTAACTACTCTAACTGAAAATTTTCAAAGTGGAATTATATGAATGTTTGAAATGTATAAGGAACTGCAAATAGAAAATAAATTATTAAAAAATAAAATAAAAGTCAAAATGATTCTTTTTAATGTAATCTAGAATAGAAAATGATTTTATATTCTAATATGATAAAAACTAAAGATTAGAATATAAGAATAAAATATTTCCTAATAAAAAATAATGAAGATAAACACAAAATATTTAAATTAGAATATGATGATTTAGATAAAATTGAAAAGTAATGAAAGCATCTTAAAAATGAAAATACGAAACTAAAAAATTCTGCATCATATTCAAATATAAAAATATATGATTACCTGGATGTTATTTAGAAAGATAATAGAAACCTTAAAAAGAAAATTACTATTTTAATGGAAACATTATCTGTCCTTGTTTTATAGTAAGAGAAATTTTCTAAGATAATGGCAATGAGAAAACCCCAGATATGATAAAAATGGATATGGCTATAACAGTTAGGTTCATTATATGTATCAAGGTATTTTTATTAAATCCATAAACGGAAATATTTAAAATTTCACCTTCTTTAATTGTAAAGTCAATTGGCATTATAAAAATGAATATTCTTTAAATTATACTCAGTTTTTAGGCTATACAAATACAATAATTTCGAAAAATTCCTTTTAGATTACCATAAAGTAAATGTATCAATTATGTATGGGTACCTAAATATTTTTATACCAATCCAGTTGGACACAAACTAGTCTGGGTACCAAAACAACCATCTTCTTGATATTTTTAGGAAACCTTCCTGAAGAGTTGCAAAGTCACATCATATACGGACAGCGGGTGCTCAAGGAACATGGCTGTTGGAATTTCAAATTTATTATCTTTTCACTATTGTGATAGAGGTACTTTCACATTTGGTAAAAACTCTAAAGGAATGGTTAATGGTTTTTTCGAAGTTGTTTTATTAACTTATGTTATAATTTATAAAGTAATTTTTGAATAATTATTAAAACATATAGCATATCAATTACATATTTATGAGGTTCTGGAATTATTAATTATAAATTAATTTTTATTAACTTATGTTTTTATTAACTTATGTTATAATTTTTCACCTTCTTTCTCAATGTGTTTAGTTTTATTTATTCTAAAGCCTTTTTTTCTAGTAGTCCTTCTAACCTCTAGGTTATTTTTAGTGGCATGTTATTGTTCATTCCTAGATGTGACTAGAATCTTCTTTGTAGGTTTTCTAATTGGATCATTCATAGGTGATTCTATAGAATTATTAGAACAGATCGACAAAGAATTGATATTATGATTAGAATTAAAGTTTCCATATTTCATAGAGAAATCATCATTAATTATAGATGTAGAAATAGAAGTACCTAAAAATATTGAAGTATCTATTGTCTGTTGTTAGGAAGTATCCAGATCTTTTGGATGGTACATATTCAATGGAAAGGAAATATTACATGCCTACATATGTTTAGGGTCCTGTACCGGGGAGTTTCAAGTAGGTTTGATAGGTTATACATCATTTTTAATATTTTTAGAAGTTATTTTATGTGTCTCAATTGAAACAACCTTAAAAAATACTCATCTGACTCCCTAATTCTACATAACTGGTAATAGATTTAGAGTGTGCAAGGGGAGAAGGAGCTAAATCCTTCTCTAAATTTATGGTTACCAACTTTATTTCAAGAGTAGTATTATTATTAGATATTATAGAGAAGTGATTAACATATCTCATAGCAGCATGAGTTAATGAAGTTTTAATGGTTGGGTCTGTAGGATTCAAATTACAAAGCATCAGAGAACTATTGACATCAACACTATTAGCAGGTTGTGAACCATAAACAGAGTATAAAGTAGAAGAAGAGGTTGTAACTGGATCCTTTTTTTTCTCCACCCCGGTATCCTCCATGGGCTGAATCTTCTTAATGGATCCAATGAGATCCTGCATTTTAGTCACCTGTATCGAGGGTGTACTTACCTTCATTGATTTAACAGATTCCAAATCCATGGAAACAGTTGTAGTCATACTACTAGTATGTGTGATATCCTGAATAGATTTTGGGATAGACAATAGATTCCCAAAATCTATAGAATGGCTAGTTGAATCTATAGTTTTAGAGCAATTATCAGGTACAATTGTTTTACTATTGGTTTGAATCTTTGTCCCTAATTAAATAGTGGAATTTAATAGCGTGAAGTCCTCGATTTTTCAAGTACTTAAAGATGAGGAGTGATCATCCACGGAATAAATAGGAAATGATCTAGTGCACACATAGTTATGAGGGGTGTAGTGAATGCATTGCATTCATTGCACTTCAAGTTTTTACCTGGGCTATGTTCAGAATTTTGGTTAGATTCTGAAATTTGTTCGGCTGAGCATATATTAGATTCGTCCTTATTGGATATCCTAATAGTGTCTAACACCAAAATTTTAATTTCTTCTAAGAGGCCTTTATCTTTAATGGATTTTTCTTCTTATTTAGCCATATTAGCCTAGTTAGTACTTGAGTTATCCCCTATGTGTATCACTTGGTTTGACTATTTTACCCAAGTTTTAGATTTCTTTGATGGCGGTACAGGTATATCTATCATAGGGGCTTTATCCTTTTTATTTCTCATAATTTCCTTCCAATCATTTTCAACTGGTTGTGTTACTTGTTTTATAATTACTCTAATGTTGAAAATTGTATGACCAATGATCTTACAATGTTTTCAAAAGGGAGGTTTCCTCTCATATTCAATTCTAATTTCAGTTTTGTAGTCATTTGAATTGAAATTAATTATGGTGGGAAGCTTTGAATCATGTTTAATTTCCACCATAACTCTAGCAATGAAACATAAGTCAGAATTTAATGTTCTATGATCAATTTTGAGGGGAGTTTCTATAGAGGAGAATATCATTCAGGATTTTTGGGTGCCAAAAGAACCAATTAATACCATGTAGTTTGACCCAGACTTTGGCCAATGTATTCCTATGTGTGTGAGGATTGAAGTTAGAGTCCCAATTAGAAATTATGAGTAAACTGAGTTTAAGATTGAGGTTTTCAGTCCTCCAAAATCTATAAAGATCCTCTTGAGATTTCAACAAGATATGAAAATATCCTTTGCCTATTGGAATTAATTTCTAGTTTGAAGAATTCTAGCAGAGGTAAATATGTGTATTTAATTCAGATAAATTCAATCAATTTGTGGTACAAGAGGTGAGATGTTACCACGAAGTAGATCGGGTTGCCTCATTCGGTGGCAGTGATGGGCAGCGTCGCGAGGGGATGAGGATGGGGCAGTGGCACAAAGGCTGTCCAAGAACTATTGGGGATGAGGATTAGGGAGAGGAGAGGTCGCCAAGGCCGTCGGGGAAGAAGGGTCATCGCCGAGAGGAGATGTCGCCGCCAACAGGATATGTCACCGTCGAGAGGAGAGGTCGCCACCGAGAGTAGAGGTCACCACTGAGAGATGATAAGTCGCGAGGGTGGAGGATGGAGGCCGAGAGAAGAATTCACGCGGAGAAGAGAGGCCGCGGTCGCGGGGATAAGCTGGGTCGCAAGGGTCTGGGGAGAGGAATCGCGAAGGATCCCGATGGAGGGTAAAAAAAACTTAGATACGGAATTTATTAAACGTGGCTATAAACAAAAATTTAACCACAATTTTAATAAAAGTGTGGCTATAAACTAAGCTATAGCCACAGGCTTATAAAACCATGGCTATAGGTCTATAGATATAGCCTTGTTTTCTAGTAGTGAAAATGTTCCCTAAGTCTCAATAAGAGAAAGAGATGATGAGTAATATCCCATATTCTTAAGTGATAGAATCAATCATATATTATATGTTATGTAACAGACTTTATTTTTCCTATACATTGATCATGGTAGTTATATATCTAGAATATCTAGGAGAATAACATTGTCCTACCATTAGGGCTAACATCAAGTATCTAAGAAGAAATATAGATATGTTCCTAGTGTATGGAGGAGAGGAGGAGTTAGTCATAAAGTTTTATACTGGTTATAGTTTTCAAACATATTATAATGATCTAAAGCCATATTTAGGATATGTTTTCTATCTCAATAGGGGATCAATGAGATGGAAGAGTTCAAAGAAGCTATTTTTTACAGACTCTACAGCAGAATCTAAGTATATCAAAACTTATGTTGTAGCCAAGGAATATGTTTGGATACAAATCTTGGTCTAATATCTTGATGTGGTACCTAGAATTAATGACCATGTCACATTATATTGTGATAATACTATAGTAGTGGCTCTTTTAAAATATCCAAGGTCACACCAACAGACAAAGAATGTATTAGTAAGCATCACCTCTTGATAGATTTTTCTCAGAGGTGTGATGTTGAAGTAAGAGTATTTAACACAAAAGAAAAGCATTGTTGACCCATGTCTAAAGGCCTATATCAGATGAATTAGGAGTATCATATGAGATCTAGAGAACTGAACATTGTTAGAAGATTCTTCTAGTGAAAGTGGAAGTATGTTGAAGTTGGTTCCCTAGAACCAACTGCTTTGTACTTTCTAATAACTTGTATTAATTTTTTTTAATTTTAATAAGATCCTTATCACATCATGATTTTTTTTCTATATGACATAGTTTGTGATAATATCCTAAGAGTAGTTGTCATTCAAAAAGGTCATAAAAGTTCCCCCACTATGATGTGAACCTATAAATTCCAAGATATTATTCTTAAATATATGTTCTATTTTCAGATGAAATCATTTGAGGGGAAAATGATAAAGGATATCAGGGTTGGAAACTCATAGGAATTAAGGAATTAGAGACGCATTCTCATGGTGTACTCCATTGGTAATATCTAGTTTATGATATTATGAGAATGTGGCCCTCTAGTAAGAAATACACCTTTATATGTGTCATTGTATTTTCCTATATTAAGATATATTTATTGATCCTGAGACTTTATTATTATTAATAATGAGTTTTATAAGTCATGTACTTTAATTTATTAATGAAAATTGTGGTGGAATATGTTCAAAACTTGTTAGGATACATTTCTTTGCGTCATGAGTATGATTTATTTAACGAATAATGTGAGAAAGGATGTTTTTCCTTCTGTTCTTTAACAAATATTGATATCTCAAGCCCTTTGATGTAAATGATATATTCTAAATAAATCCATGGCCATGGTGTTCTAAAAGAAAGTTCAATTTCCATAAATTCAAATAAAGATACATCTAGCATATAGGTTGATAGAACCGACATGAAACATGCCTGATTAGAGATATCATGATAAATGTATTATATTACATAATAAGAATCTGTATAAGGTACTATGACATTGTATAATTAACTTATTTATATATGGGTGACTTTTCATGTTTCTAGATTATAACCTTATACTATAGGCAAATTTTCCTAATATCACTGAGAAAGATGCCTAGATAGTCACACACTAAGTGTATCCATAATCTTAGTTAAATAATAAAATATTATTTATTATTTAACAAGTTGAATAATAATTTGATTGGTAATTATTCATTTTTTCTTGATCTCATATATTCCATCGCCAGTTATTCAATAGAATATTATGTGAGAAAAATATTTAATAAATATTTATTTTTTATTTAGTGAATATGATATTTATTTATTTATTAGTGAATAATGAAGTGATATTTATTTATTAAATAAATATTCTTTATTAATGGCTTGATATGTATTGTGGAGGAATGTTTGACTGAGTATAATGGTCAGGTGAGAAATAATATATATTGAATTTAATTAGAATAAATAATATTAAATTTAGGTCATGATATTAGCATGTGTCAAGAATTAATAATATTTTTATTATTATAGAGATGGGGTTTTGTAGGAATTAAAAAAAATATTAAAGAGAGAATGTGCTATTATTATTATCTAACCCTAGCAGTATATCAACCCAATAATATTATTTTATAGATAGACAATTATTTTTTCATGATGACATCCGGATAGAATTTATCAAGTATTATAGGGATCCCTCACCTAAAACACTCTCAATAATAGAGGTATATCTTCCTACACCTTTCACTATCAAGTATAGAGATATTTAAAAGAGAAATCTTCCTTCAAGCGGTTCTCAAGGAGATCAAAAGCAAAGGATCTGTCATACTATCACCTGAAGTTTCCTAAGGCAATGTTTGTAGGTTCATGGAACACATACAGATCACTGCTAGAGAAAATCTATTCATTATTTATATAATGAAATGATGGTGTGATGTAGAAAAATTTTCATATCCATCAAAGAAAAAATAATTTCTCACATGGTAATTATTTAATTATTTAAATTAATTATAAATAATATGTGACAATCCTACTCTTTGGTTCTATCAGTTAGCCATTGTCTATATTCTATTATTTAATTCCATTGATCATGGCGTTTATATTCATGTAAAGATCATATTAATCATCAATATTGATAAAAATAAATGTTTGGAATTCTCTATCTGATGCTTCCACAATGCTCAAAACCTTTTGAGGGAATGAAATAAAACCACCTACATATCATAAATTTTGGATGAATAATTCAAGGAATAGACTTAAGGGAATAATAAAATGCTAAACATATGGAAATTAGAGGCCTCAAACTAATGAATATCACATGTAGATAAGGAATACAACAAATATGATAGATAAAAAGAATTATCCAATCAATCCACCATCTATAGTATAATGTTTCAACTTTAATGAACATGAATTTTATGAAAATCAATGAATAAACAAAAAGGAAATAAAGGATACCTGAAAACAATAACTTCTAAGGATAATAGGTAAAGTTAGGGATTCTATTATCACTATAACTACTGCGGATCATTAAAATAAATTAGAAATTGATAAATTTTTTGTTCATTTTCAAATAGAAAATATCCTATTTTAATTTATTTTTAAGGATTTTTCCATATACTTTATTATTTAAAGAAATATTTAAACACTGCATCAAGATATAGTGGTTGATTTTTTGATGAAAATACCAAGTGGTGCAATTGTTACACCTTATGTATAAATTATTTTGAATATGAAATTTAGGGGATGAATTTATAGTGAAACCTTGTTAAACTCACAATAGTGGAATTTCATGTTATAATGGGGATGAATTTTCTATAATTAAGTAGATATATAATCAACTTATGAGATATGTAAATGAAATTTCATGTCCTAAATCATCTTTAGATTCTATATAAGTACAATTAGTATAATGATTATTTATTTTAATATCATCCTCATTCATTGATATTTTTCTATTATGTGTAATCATATCATGATTGAATGATTTGAACAAATTCTAGGATCTTTGATGAAGACATTCCCATTGTGAGGGAATATATAGATGTAATCTCCAAAAATATTCTTGGAATACCACTTGGTCCAATTGTTTATTTTCAATTGAACATATAACTAGAGATCCACCATTATTCAAGAGTCCATAGAGAATGGTCCCCATTGAATAGGAAGAGATATAGGGAAAACTACAAGAGAATTTTATAGTTTCATATGGATAAGTTATTAACCATTGGTTGAATCATTTATCTTTGATAATAAGAATGAGTGATCAATATATCTCAATATATATTATTGTGAACATATAAAGATTATGATAATGAAAATTTATCCCATACCACAGATTGATGACTTGATTCATCAACTATGTGGGGATTTGTTCTTCTCTAGTTTTGATCATCATTCAGGATATGATAAATTTTATATTAATAAGGGGGATATTCTTAAGTATACCTTTCATACAATTTATGAAACTATTTGTTCATTTTTATACCATTTGGAAAAATAAAATCTCTATTAGTTTTTATAAACATTATGAATATTGTATTTAAATATTTCCTTAACCAATTTTTTTATCATATTTATAGTTCATATTCACATGTACACTGAAATAAAGGAGTCCCATGAGTATAATTAGAGTAATATTCTAAATACATAGAAAAAGAATAAGTTGTATGAAAATTATAATAAATGTGATTTTTGGTTGGGTCAAGTAATGATCTTAGGGAATGTTCTCAAAAGTATGGGGATTATTGTTGATAATTTCCTAAAATTATCCATGTAATAATAACTATATTTTATGTCAACTCCATGCATGACCTTTTTGTACTCAATCATATTGGAATTACTGGTAACTTTAGTCCACCATTAGAAACCTTTTAAGTCTCAAGAAATCCTCTATTTTTTGTCTATATTAAATGTAATATAGATGA